>UZAN01041884.1:36034-53848 GCA_900618425.1 Echinostoma caproni
TGCAAATTCTGTTTGCAGTTAACTTGGTGGATTCCATCCTAAAGAGACTGCCTCCAGTGCTCAAAATTGAACAGGAGCAAATGGAACATGGACGAGATGAAAGTGCAATACCTGTATAAAGTCTATGAGTCATTTTAATAAATAAATTACAGTTACGTTTTCTACTGTGACTTTGTTATCTTACAACTGATGTATTTGCAAAAATCGTTGAAAGCGCGAAATTGTACATTTTAATGGCATGTGGCTAATAGAAGCAGTGACACAAGTGGATATTATATCAGATATGTTGCATCTGATGTGGGGCAATATCATATTCAATCCCGTGAATGAGGCTGGAAGAATAAAGAATTGAGAGGAACAAATGTAATAAAAACTAGGATGTTGCACGAGTTTGGTCAATACCTGTATGTATATATATACATATATATATATATAGATATTCCAACTGTCGAGGAGTTCCTCGCGATCTATCAATTCAGGTTAAGGAAAAATTAATCAGTGTGTTCCAAGCACCTTATTGTTCTTCCTCCCAATGCCGTGTAAATGATTTATGATATTCATTGTGGAAAAAACGTGATTAGTGAATACATTTGGCTAGTTTACGATAAGGTTTCATTCGCATTGAAACTGTTGTTCACTTTCGCTGTGAACCAGTTGAGTGGAAATTAGTGCCTTGGAGTAAACAACATCTAAGTTATTACAGAGCTTACTACAAAAAATGTTCTTGTTAGTACAGTCATGGAATAAAACATAGCCTAGAGAGTCAGAAAGTACAATCTAAAAAATGCGATTGTTTAGAAGAAGGAAACTATTGATGATTTTCTATCCTCAGTTACAAATATATGACATCTTGAGGTCTTTTCATACCTCTCAATTATTCCGTATCAAATCGATTCAAAGAACAAGGTGTCTATCATGCTCGTTGGACAGTAGTTTGGTAATTTAAAAAAACTACTGTGTTACATTCCAATGTTACTTCAAATCATCGGTAAAGTTCATTCGATGTGCAAGTCGACATCTCAATTTCGCATCACTAGTTTTCATGCAGTAAACCAAGATGAACAAACTGAAAATAATTTTTTGCACACAGTCAATCAAAAATTAAATGTTTTTAATTCAAAGCATTACCAATCACGCACTAAGAAGTGGAAGAGGCAGAATATAGAATTTCACGGTCCAATGAGTCCCGCTTGAGACAGGCGAGTCAGAGCACCCGGCTACAGGCGCTCAATGGTTTTCTTACCTCCGTTTGTTGACTGCGTTTCCGACGCTCAAATGGATCGATTGCCAGGAGTTCCAGTACTAAGTTTGCAAATCATCCAAGGAAATTTGATTGTCTTGTTTTCTGTAAGAATGTTTCATAATTTATTTCCAGTTGCGCACGTAGCGCTCATGTGGCTAACCAATCCTAAGCAGAAGTTATTCCTGTCAAAGTAATTTACTTTCATTTACTAGCTCGTCCAACTGAGATAGCAAAAATAGAAAGAACTACGGTCGAACGAATGAAAACGTTTGGTGGATCTGGCCGAATTTTCCAATGGCATTAGGGATCTAATTACGACCCACGTAAACAAACGTCTTCAATTTGACCGCATTAACGTGTGATTATTAGGCTGATTTGATGTTTCGAACCTCGCGCCACAGGTGCAATTTTAGCCCAAACCCGTCAATCTTCCCACACAAGCTAACTTCTCGAGAACACCCTTAGTTTGCGCCTATTCCTTTTTGCGTCCTCTCGTGACCCAGGGTTGAGTGTAATTCATTGGAGATTCTCTATCATTCCAAAGTCCACATTAATGCGCAACTGTCGTCTTTACCTGAAAAACCCTGTTTGGTTTGCAGGTAAATACTGTCAGTTCTGCAGGGAAAACCGGAGAGTGGATCGAAAATGAAGAACAGGCTAATTTGGAACTAATTATTCGTTAGATGTGGGGATGAACCTGATGCCATGGCAATACTTTGAATGTGGAGTGCGCGATGGTTTACATAGGACAAACTGTGATGGATCTTTATTTGTCTGTTGGATCAACATTAATGCTCTCTAATGGGAACAAGAAGCATGAGAATTTGTAAGACAAAATACATACTCAACCAGGACAACATGGATTAAAATGTGGGCAGGCACCTAAAACTCTTTTTGTATATGTGCGGTCACTCTGAAAGAGAGAAAATTGCGTGCTTCCAAATACACCCTCCAATCATATGCCAATAAAACTGACATGGTTTTAGTAGGCAAGTTGTTATATGGTGTTGCTCACATTTAATCGTTCAATTTGAATTGAAATTTGCGTTATCCAACTGAATGAGATCCGGTCTTTGTACAACATACCGAATAATTGTATAAGCTTTACTGATCAAAGGATTAGAAGGAACAGATTAAGATACGAAACACAACGTGGAAGGTACGAGAATTATAATAAAAGCGCGCATTATAATGAATGCTACCTCATCGGATATGGCCAGCGCGAATTCATGAAATCAGATGGTTGTGCAACCCAAGGCACCCGCATAATCCCGGATGAACGAAAAAATACTTATTTGATTATCAAAAAGACCTGCATCCAGTGTCAATATGGAAGTAGCTCCAACAGTAGCTACCGTGTTATTTTCTCTTTCTCCAGGACAACTTCAAGGTGGGCCATTGGTATACATTGTTTGGCATTGATTGGTAAGGCTGCAAATCAGTGAAAGCTACTTTCCTAGGCACTTTGTTATGTTTGACATGCAACTTGTTGCATTATTCAAAAGAATGTTTTCGTTCAACTCCCGGCACATTCATAGATACAGTTGATGTTGTTTTGTTATTTTATCAATTTTGATTTTGTTATACGGTAGCAGTATTCCCACACATGGTCACTAGATAGAATTTCACAAACCGCAGTAAACCTCAATTCGTTTGTCCGATTTGTTCTCGTTTAAAGGCAAAGGCAGATACTGGTACTGATGATTTGGCCTAGCTTGACGACGAAACGTCTGCGAACAACACGGAGAACTCACCAACACAAACATCACCTAGGCCATTTTTGACATATGGCATCATGCAAAATATTGTACTTATTTGGATGTCATTAGCCGAATCACTTTCAGTTTGTTGATTTTTCAGCCATGTTCTGTTTCGCACTTCAAAACAAGTGTTCAGAAATCATCAATCTATTTTCAATTAACTCCCCAGGAATAAAATACCGACATCCTGCTTATTCGAACGGTTGATATAAACTGATACCTTCATTTTCAGTATTACGCAAATATCAAAATTTCCTAATAGGATGGTTAATTTAGAGTTACTTAGCTTCCTCCTAATTTGCGATTAAGTGTTCTTGTATCCATGTAGTTGAAATGCAGTCAACAATCGTAACATAATTTTCCAATAAAAATCGTCGTCCTCCAGTCTGTACAAAGGCAACCTGGCAGTTTTATTTACTACAGTATTTTCCATCACAAGTATTCATTTTTCGCACCACAACCTTGTCTTTTCTCAACTAAATGAATAAGATTACTCTGGTTGCTTTATTATTCGACTCTGAAATGTGAAATATTTTTGTTTCATTTATTCAGATCGTACAGCAAAAATTCCGAAATTTGCGTCGAGGAGTCAACTACATTCATCTTTTCCCAGGCTAAATAGGGAATGAAACCAATCGTAACTTGTTTCGGATTTGTAGTCAATAAGTTTCAATAATTACTTGTTAATTAAATTATTGAAGTCTGATAATTAAATTGCGAACTTTGCTGTTCAAAATCGCGGGTGGCGTCTATGACTGAGTTCAAATCGTACGGGGGCTACCAAATTGTGTACACCGTAGACACGTTTTAGTGAATTGACAAGTGAAAGTAACCCTCTAACCGACAGTTTGCAATGATATAATATCTAGAAACAATTTCTTTGATTTGATATCAACTGGGAACCCGAGCAGCATACATGGCTTATTTTACTCTGAATAAGTCTGGTCGTCTCTGTGAAAAACAATCAACCTTACATTCAGAGATAGGACTTTTGAAGTTGAGATGCTGACTTGTTGAAAATCACTGGAATTCTGTGAGTGTTCTATGAGTGTTTCAAAGAACCATGCGTGAAGACTAAGAAAACAGCACTGGAGTTGTTTTTTTGCAAGTTCTTAGCGTCAGTTTATTCCTTCAGTAATTTGAATGACAATGTGAGTAAGATCATATGTCTTCAAAATGTTATTGTTCTAGCCCATGAAAATTCACAGATAAAACAATAACTTCATTTATTCATAAGTGAAGAAACAATAAGTAATTACATAACAAATTTTTCATCATCCATGCAAAATCTATTGCAGATTAGCTTGTCTTATTTTACGCTGAATTCACAATGATTCTTTTATGTTCATCATGGCAAGCGGCAATGCGCAGTCCCAGAAGAGCTTGATTCTTTCATTTTCCTTGAGATTTTCATTAGAGTTTTATTTACCTGCAGATGATACTAATCTGTCATCCGTAGCTACTGTTTCATTGATGAATTATTACGAATGAAGTCACTTTTTACTCACTCAATAGTCGTTTAGCGTGTGCATTTCTTTCCACCTATCGATTTTGTGGGGCAACTGCCACACTATCAAATGGTTAGTTTTCCATATGATGAAATCAATCCGCTAGCTTAATATTATTTTTTTAGATTACAGTTTGTCTAGGGAAGACCTCGCACAGTCTCACAGTACACAACCCAGTCATTAGAGCCACTTTGATTCTTCTATCTCAAGATTAGCAATGTCCCGGAGGTCAATCAGGCGCAAGAATATTGAAGCAACAATTTTCACTGGTAGGGTTTTTGGAGAGTCGGTTCGGTTTAGTGCACCACTCGATCAAATATGCCAAACTGATTCTTGTGATACTTCGACAGTGTTTTATATTTCATGATTCTGATTTTATCACTGGCCTCAACACAAGTATTTCTCATGGTGTGATGTTTTAAATGAGAAACGTTCTTAACATTGAACACTAAAGCAGTATGTGCTAAACTCTGTAGACTTCTCTGTCCCCTTCCAACACTCGAGAACTGGTCGACCCCTGGAACATCTTGGTTATGTTTGTGTGAACAGCAACTTATAAATCATGCTTTTCTTGTTCCTACGAGAGAAATAACTTTCAAATATGTATTAATATTTAACGCGACCACGGGTCAGTCATAGTATGAAAGAGTCAAACTGAATGTAAGCATGCACTGAATATACTACAATAATAATAAAACTGATGATAACAATGGCAATTATTACTATTACTACTTGCACATCGCGACAAAAATTATGGAAACCGACCATCTCTTTGAGTTATCGGGGCAAGAAAAACCTGAACGCAGTTTACTATTTCAATTTGTTATTGTCAATATACTCTGCACACCCAATACAGCCCTTCTTTGAATCGACTGAAAGTGTCGTACGTGCATGGTCCGTATTCTAATAATGTGTACGGTAATGTAACGGTTGGACTAACTCCATTCCACAGTCTAGCGACATATTCAGCTAATTATGAGCAGTAAAAAAGCATGTACGGCTGCTTTATTTCCTCCTGCGATAAGGTTACTTTTTGAGTTGATAGAAGCACCAGACCTGATGCAGTCCGTTCGCCTGGAGACAGACATGACAGTGAATGAATTGATAACAGCATAAATATTCCTGTCTGTTTGTTTTTTGATGTGCCTTCATATCAGCAGCACAATGAACATGAGGCAGTTGGGAAACCCCTGATTGGGTTGTGTCGGTTGGATTGAGTCTACAAGATTGCAAAGTACTTCCTAAATATAGAAAATCAATGGCAAAGGGACATTATTTGACGTGTCACAATGATATGTCGAATGACAACACACATTTCGCAGGACACAACTAACCAGAGGACAAACTAATGGTAATTCCATTGAACAGGGTCATTACGCAAATTGGTTTTGGGTGTAGTTTATTTAACAAACGGAGTATGATGCACAAAAGAAAACAACTCGCTTCTAACTATTTAAAATGTTTAAAAAAGACTATAATGGTTAAAAAAGTTAAATAGGTCTCATTACCAGATAGATTTCGTTTTATATCACTGCCAGATTCCAGCAATTTGGATAAAAAATGCATTCACTCATCACAGTTATTCACAATTCAATTCCATCTTACCACTAATATTGGTTATAATAATACTACGTGGTACAATGTTATGTCCCTCAAAGTTGTTCAAAATGTGCATGCAGTACTGCAGTACATACGTGACACATTAGCAATGCAGTGGCGATTAGGGTCAAGCAGTTAAGGTCATCAGCATATGACCCCAGAGAACGCTTATTCGAATCCCATCAAGACCGCTGCTCAACTCTTCCAACCGTTTCACTTTTTGATTAATAATCTCCTCCAGACACTTGTGTTGATTGTGTTGATAGGTATGTAAATACATATAACAAGAACGAAAAGGCAAAACAACTTAAATAATCCGAGTTTGAAAAAGGAGTGTAGGAATGTTTAAATTAGGGTTTAACGGATCAAACTAAGAAAACTATGATAAAAGTAAAATGCCTGAATAACGAAAGAAAGTTTTACAAATTTATTCAAGCATAATTTAGTTCCTCCACGAGGAAATTTGCGAACTAGGCCTGTGCTGAGTTAAAACCAATCGTTGTTTCCCAAATGTATGTTCAATATATGTATATATATATGTGTATATGTATGTATATGTGTATATATATATGTATGTATGTACACATATATTGTTCAACACTGAATATCCTGGTCTCATTGTTTTGCATCAAGTCTTAAGTACAGATATCGGTGAATATAATAATGACTATTCGGAAGGAAAAATACTGGATCACCGAATGATCGTTGACCAATAAATGTTTGTTTCCATGGTCAGTTAAAGTGTTCAATGCTTTTGGTTTTCACCCAAACACTTAACAGCCTTTAATCACAAATGAGGTAGGTCAGTTAACGGTCTCAGATGAAGCTTTAACATGTGTTATTCTTGGTCACTATTAGCTCAGCACTGATCCAAGTAGTTAGTGAAAACAAATAGATATCCGGTGAATGCAAATTCGGATAAAACCAATGCGTTCAAAGCTCCGATTTCAAACGAAAGCTGAACTTCTGTTCATTACTAAATAAAACAAAAGCCCGAATATTTTCGGCCAATTGTGTATTTTGCTGTGAAAACATCTGAAAACAGATGTTGAAGGGCACTGTAAACCACTTTTTTTCTTTTTCCATTTAATCATGCTCAAGGTTTTAATCTCGCAGAAGTTTGATTTATCCAAGACATACGTACGACGGTATGTCGAATCATATTCGTCTTTGGGTTCTGGTTCACCTATTTCGGTTTGCTCACACAATAACATCATTATCTTTTACGATCTGCTTGATATTTCCGATTAGGTCATGTCCCGTTGGCTGACTCTCCCTTATTCTAACTGCTACCCAGCACTCGTGCTGTTGACAAAACATGAATGGACAGGAGAAGCGAATTAGGTTCTTTTGTGTACAAAAATTCTGTTGTTTTGACCTAAAAAGACTGACGCTTGCCTCCAGACCACTTTTTATGTGTCCGCATTTCTTTTTGAAAAAACTCTATATCGTATGTACTCAATAAAATAAAGCAAAAATACAACAAGAAAAATGAAAAACACTTTTGTTGTGCCTTCAAACTTTCGAGTACCTTTGAACTCCATTCATTTACAGGATAAATTTTGATAAGCAACAAGCTCCTTTCATTATTCAGCTGCGACGTTTTCTAATCTATTGAGACCACTTCATGTACGATCTATTACTCATACACGTAGTTTATATTTCTTTAATTGGACCGGCAATCAACCATGTAAACATGTTTTAGCGAGTGAACTGATGAAAACCACCCTTATGTGTTTCAGCAAAACTGCGCTGCACAATTTTGTAATTCTTTTATTTTAATACTGATTTGAATATTCTCTATTTTTTCCAAAGGACTAAACATCTGAATTGTACGATTTCACAAACAAAATCAAATTTATTGATTGTAAATTTGTGCAGCGAACAAAAGACTAACATGCTGGTGTCTCATTTAATACTTTATCCTTGTGAACCTTTATTCTTTTCAATCAATGACTTTTATTGCATGCCTATTTTTATTTCTGTCATACGGCAACAAATCACCCTTAGTGAACGTTTTACTGGTTAAGCATATAATCGATCTAGAAGCCATGAAGTATTTACTATTGAGTAATAAAAAAGCTCGCACAGCCTCTAAATGTATAATGTAGTATTGAACTAAGGCTTACTCCAAAACCGGTTAAAATTATTTCAAGACTTCAGTTGTCATTTTCACAAAGAAATGTATTTTATAATCAGATTGAAGATTCAGGTTTCAGCACATGAAACCGTTTTCTTACCAGGTCTGGCCCCGTTGATTCGCATAAAATCCAATCCAATGGCATCTAAACCTCGCGGTTTTATCCGATTATAGCCTCCGCTATAATACGTGTTTTGCGATTGATTACGCCGATCACGTGATATGCTCCTACCGCGTTCAGCCAATGATTTTTGGTTGAAGGTTTGGGGCGGATAATTCAGATTACTCGGTCCAACGTATGCCTGAAAGTTTCCCGAACCATAGAAATCCGGATCATTGTACCCTGATGCGTCTGGATCAAATTCGGTAGACAGGGCGGTTAACACAGCAGTTGATGTGGCTCGATTGGTATCAGGCTGTAGCTGCGAAAATTCCGGGCACTCATTTGCACTTAGAGCGACCCAGCTTGAGTGTAGGTAGGGTCTCCCGGGATCCAAACCGCTAAACGATGTTTTCCTGTCTACCGATTTAAAAGGATCATAGTAACTACATGTGCAGTTGCCTTGAGGACAATGCAAACACTGTCCAGTTTGAATCACTTTTGGTATATCCACTTGTTGGGGTTTACAATGTGAACACATTATCACATGCACAGCAGACGAAGATCCCTGATTAGCCACATTTAAAACGGAATCGGAATTGCGACGAGACGGTCTTTTTGCGAAAACACCTTCGTGGGATCGAGGTTGGAAAAAATGAGGTTCTTGATAAGTACAAACCTGATGTTGACAATGGCAGGGTATGAAAGTAGCCGTGTGTGTTGGATGTTGCGCTGAGGAGTAACGTTTTTCCATCATCGTCGAACCACCCCCGTAAGGCATTCTTGGTCCTTCGTCAATTGCATTTGGTCCCATTGTTAACGTTCCGGCCCGAGCAGCAGCCAATGCGGCACTGGCAACTCCAAGCAATCCAGTTGCTGCATTTGGTCTGCTGGCAGCCAAAGTGGAAAGGAAGCTAGTGTCCGAACTGACATATGGACTTGTGCGTCGTTCATGTGGAGTTCGACTTCGGGATATCATAGGCGAAGAGTTTTGGTGTTTGAAGCGTGTTCTGCTTCGACAAGCCGACTTGTTTGGTGCCTGAATATTTTGCATGTCAGTTATAAATTCTCGATTCTTACTCCTATAACGTTTTTGAGCAGTTGAAATAGATACCTGCCCAGATCTGTCCATTAAGATAGAGTTGTAGGTCATCTCATCTTCGGATTTACTAGCATTATGCTGATACTGATCTCCTCCGGGTCGGATGTAAAACGTTGTTGTGGAGGACGGACTTCTCGGTTCCAACGAGCAGGTAGTACTTAATCGGTCGGTTTCACCTGACCAACTTTTTTCATGAGGTTTATTTCCATCAGACAAATAATCCATTGGTTTGTTTGTTTGTTTTCCCAACGTCTCAACAGGACTGACAGGACTTGCGATGGTTAAAAATGTTTCTGGTCGGTGTTCCACTTGCAATGGACTATGCTTTGTCTCCGCAGAGTACGTTGGAGGGCGATCAAAAACGATCAACTCACCTGTCCGCGAGCGTTCTTCTCCACTTCCAGGATTACTGTGACACAATGGTCTCCTTGGATGTGGTACATCTCCCGGTCGCATGAATCCAGAGGATGAGGAAGAGCTGGTGTCAGCTGAATGTTGATGGTATTTGTTCATCATCATTCACTCTGTACTCCTGGACACAGTCTGCAGGCTGTTGGGATTTTTCAAATCTAGTCCGTAATTTCCTTGAGAACAGTGAAACGATGATTGAGAATATTCACCACCACCACCATTACCGACACCACCGAAATGACGGTAACGAGAGCTCCAATATGCTCCAAGTTTTTATAGTGTCCCAGTCACGTATAATGCTTAGGCTCTACATATATTCCCAGATGACTTAGTTGTGAAAAAGCAAGAATAAAAATGTAGTCACTGTGTGATCGAACAGAATCACATCATGACTCAACGGGTTATGAAATGTTCAAGCGATGCATTAAAGCGGATTGCGTTATATGACTTCTGCAGTTGCGTCCCACAGTATATGTATTTCCTCTTACTCCTCAGCTCATACTACCCCAAGTTCGCTGTAACATTACCCGTGATCACAGCACTCTGTGATTGTCTTTGTGTGTGCGCGTGTGTTGTTACATTTACCTTTGATTGTCCTCACATGTACTAAATGGGTGAATGTGCTAGTGAGATTGTGTGACTGTACAAGGGAACGAATAGGAGGTGATTCTATAGGAGAAGGGTTGAGAACGAGCGAGACAACATAGTTGGGTAGGTGCTAGTGGTGAGAGTTGTGTGAGTATTTCAGTGACTATTTGTGGGTGTGTATTGGAAGAAGCGAGCCTAATAGGTTGAAACAAGCAGCAATTGGAGATCCTGTTTTCACTCCTGAGTAAATACGGGTTGGTGTTTGTGGTGCTGTTTCCGTTGTTGTTGTTCCCGCTACCGCTGCTGCGATAGAGGTGGTGGTTTTGGTGGTGGTGATGACGACTACGATGAAGCGCACTATGCTTGTCTGTCCTCACTCCCAACAAATGCTCCAGCGCACGCACAAATAGGAATGCACGCACACACTCGCGCGTACAAACGCCGAGCCATGTGTTCTGCTCAACCCCCACATACTGGTCTGTCTGGCCAAAGCAGGTAACCTATCCAGTTGACCCTATGGTTGTGTTGCGTTCGTCAATTTGGTCTGCAGTGCATATTTGCCGACCAGTCATAAGGACAGTCCTCAGATATTTTGCCTTCCTCAAAGACACTGGCGTAATAGGATTGCCATTGTTGTCAGAGCAAACGTCAAACAACCCGAAAGCTTCCTGTTCTGCAAATCGACTAGGTGATTTATCACTGAAGTGCATTCATATAGGACAAGTATAGCCGTCATGAGACTGATGCGGTTATAGTAGGGAACACCAGTCCACCGTCAGTGTTTAGTTCACAGTGGGACCACATAGATTAATTCAGTAAACTTCATTCAAACAGGTTAATCAAACGGGCCATATGAGTGTACCTTTTTACCATGTCCCCGCCACCCACACGAAAGTGAAAGGACAGACCACCTTTTGCGAAATTGACCGTAACGAATGCAGGCCCTCAGTAATTAGATATGGAGCAGTGAAGTTGATTAAGTATCAATTAATCAGAAAAGTGAAAACCTTTAAAGTCACTCAGCCATGATAGGATATATTTACTACTTTGATGTTTAACAATAAACATATAATTTCCAAATGTCATTATGATGCATCGAAATATGGTAAGGAATTTGAAAACACTTCTTCGATTTCTTTCTAGTTCGAAAGATGCCAATGATAGTGTTTTAGGAGAGATCGAAAATATATAATAATTAGGGAAACTACTTATTTCTGATTGCATGTCCTAAGTTGTCTTGATTGCAAATTTGATTATCGTTTGGGAGCAGACAAATTACTATTTTCCTTTGTTATTAGGCACAGAAAATACAAAAGTGATGTTGCTGTGCAAATCCCTTGTAAATCATGATGTTCGCGACAGAATTAGTTCGTTGATGTAATAACACCTGACTAGCTACATTCACCTCTGTTCAATTTCATCACAGCATCTAACTCCTTTGATTTTCGCAACCAACCAACCCGTTAACCGAGTATGTACATGAATAAATTTTTCTCAGCAACTTTCTGTAGCCTTGAATCATTTTGATCCAGGATGGTGACTTTGGTGGTATAAGGCAAAAACCAACTGAAAATTATGTACGCATACATATATACAAATCGCTCCAAAACGTATGAAAATCCCCCACACCCAAGATATTACCGGTTGGTCCAAAATCTCCATATTTCATTCAACATGTGACTGCGTACTTTACTTGAAAATCCTTCTAGGATTAAGAAGTGACCTGTTGATCATCACTAAAATATAGTCCTCCTTTTAGTTGGTATGGGTTTTGAATAAGTGAAACTTTCCAGACCTAATTGCACATTAATGGCGTAGGCAAATCTCACATGCTAGAGAATATGCATGGCATCAAACGGCTTCTTAAAGTAACGTCATTCTAGTGGAAGTCATAGGTAGAGAACGTATCATGCTTCACCTCGCATGACCTCATTTTAGACATTTACTGACGTGACCTTTTCGGGTCTGATTAATCATTTCGTCAATTCGGCTTGTCCGTCGATCAGATACGGAAACGCACACACTCGGGATTGGGCACGTTGTGACAAGACCCAGTGCTCACGCATGACTGACAAAAGCCGTAGCACGAAACAGACGCTGTTTGTCACATTATATTCGATTAGTTCTCTGTCAAAACAAACGAGCCTTAATAACTCCGATCTTCTCCATCAAGTCCAGGTAACTTCAAAATGACAATCAAAATTCCATTGCACAACGCATCAAAAAGATTCATCTACTGTAAAATGCGTTTAGTATCATTCGCGCCTTCTTTTGCAGGAGGGAATTTGAATAGATTTTGTGATAATCAATTGCCCAGGCAACCAGCTGATCGCCAACTAATTGTACTCACGTACTCCGCCGAGTTCAGTGAAACAAATAGTGTTTGGAAATTTGTTGAGTTGGCTAAATTTCTAATCAGTGAAACAATCGTTCTTGTCAACATTGCATCCGGATGCTCGACCCCAACACTGAAAAACTCGAACTCCATTTTTGGAGTATGATCATTGATAAGCTCATGCTGTCGTGTTACTGACGCTTAAGATACTTTCGTAAGTGCGTAACGAAAAAAACAGGTAGAATGGGATGTTCAACCTATCGGTGACATTGTGTTTTGTTTAATTTGAAGCATCATCGAAGTATGTATGATTCCTACATTTTCGGTTACTGATATCTAGTGACGCAACAGTTTTCTATGAAGCCTAAAAGTTTCGCTCGCTTCCTGGTTTTACTACAAACGACCATCCTTCACAAAATGACTAGCTGTTAAGAAGCGTACCATGAGGCCGCTGAATACTGTCAAAGTAACACGATGAAACTAAATGGATCCATCTCTCACTATCAGTTTATGTCTACTTAGATTGTTAAATGCATGGTTTTCATCAGTGGATTCGGGACCCTAAAGATTGGCTTGACTTTGAACAGTAGAACAAAAAACGTGGTTTAAAACTATGACCGAAATGAATTAAGTGGACGGTAAAATGTAATGGAAAAGGCCAAACAGGGGTTATCTTGAGTCGACCGTAATGCACAGTTCATTTACGTTTAAGAACAGCAGAACTGCAGCATGAAAGTACGTGTCACCTGACGTAATCTGTCGGCTCTCGGTATAAGTTTCTCAAATGACAAAATACGGCCAACTCCATCAGACGCTCATGTCTTTCAAACAATCTCTATTCCCGAACTTAAACATATGTTTTGCCCTGTACCCGACGAATGCCAACCGGCCAACTATCTGGGAGTTATTGATTGTAGAGCAGCTTTATCCATCGAGATTCAAGAGAAGCAATAAGAGTAGATCTCGGGAAATTAAAATTACATTGTCTCAGTTTCCGTAGCCCTTCCTTTGGACGTTTTCACAATGAACGCGACGAACAACAGCGCTCAAATTAAGAATTCAAATCAAGGGCTTTATTCCGTATAACTCAGTTATCACATAAATTTAACCCTAAGCCTCCTCGTATTTCTGCGCCTGAAGATAAGAATAAAATTTATTTCTGTAGCTGCTGGACCACTCAGGGGAATTGGGTGTATTGCCTTCTGAAAACAGCAGTAGAGGCTAGATATATTGAAGAATACTGTGCTTCCTACCGCTGAGATATTTCGACGCCTTTCTTGCACCTGAGAAACCGCAGCATTAAATTACTTGTAACCTTCATGGTCTGCTATTTGTATTGCAAAACAGAAGCCCGTTGTTGGTGATGTGGGGAATATTATGTGCGCCAGCCTTTCTACGAATCAGCTAAACTAGGTAGTGAAAAGCCGAAAACACAGGTTTGCACAATTTATTCTGGATCATTTCACACCATCCGTACACTGCGGTTAAAATTATTAGGAACATGTGGTCAAAAAGTAAACATAGTTTATCCAAGGAGAATGCGAAAAACTTTACCGAAAAATAACACGTTTTACACCCAAGAAATACCAGAGTGATAGCATATTGGCGATGTTTAGTTTGAATGGCTAGTTCTTCGGCACATTTACTAACTCCGATGATGGTTATTAGTATAGAAACTATGGTAAATATTTCTCCCAAAAATCTATGAGAAAAAAATAGCAGGGATTATTAAAAGTTAGAGTTTATTGGTGGTAACCCAGATAATTCCTTATAAAACCGCTAGAAACAAATCCTTGCTTCATGGACAGAATAGAACACAAGATACTATTCAAAACAACTCTCCTCAAGGTTCTCAACTAGACCGAGGGGCAGCAATGTGCTTAAATGAAATGGTTAAGGATACTGTGGTATTCACAATAGTATTAAATATAGGACTACGAAAACTCGTGTTGTGATACTCAGAACTGGATTGGCTCCAACCAGAATTTCGAAAACCAATTAACTACATGGAAAATTGGAAGCGGCAAGCGCCAATGTTTATTCGTAGAAATATAGCATGTTTTATAGAAATTAATAGGACATATCATTGGTTGAAGAGCTATCACCCAATCACGTAACCGTTTGCTCAGACGCATCGCATGTACTAACTCTGATGTAATGTTCGCCCGGTGTACCGTTGTTCTAGCTTCCCGAGCTTTGATTGAAGGATGTGAAGCTGTACCTGGTCGTACCTGGAATGTGGTCGCGTATGTCTGGATCGTCACACCTAAACTGTGCATGTCAGAATGTTTTATGCGTTAACACCTCGGCCGACCGACAATTGGCATTATGTTACTTCTGGATGGCACAACTCGAATTCCTCATGGACCCCAATAGCACACTGTAGATCTGCGTGAACTGTTGGATCGGGTGATTGCTACATTGGGCGGAGCAGCGCACATTGAATTATTCCTCCATTGTTTCACCGAAAACCTGTTGGAAGAATTACAGGAGACGGCACGGATAGGTAATTTTGTAAAGACCATCGATGTGTTCAGACTGATGAATGCCGTGAAGTTCATTGGGAATAACTTTACTGCTATTGGGGCAATTGAACGGCCCTAGCGCCAGGTTACAGGGGTTAGTACGACAATCAATAAACGGACGTCAAAGGTAGCGGCCATCCAGACCGATAACACTCAAAGGGCAGTCAAGAAACGGGAATTTTTAGGGCCAAGAGACAGAGAGTTGGAAGAAAAATTGACCCGAAGAACAGTCTGAATGGTTTTTTGAATGCCCCCCGGGTTTTGTTTACATCACTGTCCCCGGAGAACGCTATCGCCGAGGTGGTCGATCATCGTGCGATTCAAACTTATTTGGAGATTAGGATAAGATATAGACATGTTTGATAAATTTGCTGAACATTCTTTTTGAAATCACGGTCAAATGAATTAGCAGAAGTCTGGGACACAGAAGTGAAGACAATCAACCTAAATGGGCCACAGTTTGGCATTGAAGCAGATCGGACTATCTCTATTGATAGCGTGATGGGAAAAAGCTCTTGACAAATTTGAAGTGACAACGATGAGTAATTTAAAAATGAAGTGAAACGGGAACCGAACGTACTTCTGACAATGTCGGAAGTAAAGTGTAAGGAATATGTCCGCGGGTATGCTAGCCACCCGAGCTCAAGAAAGTTACTCTCCCGAATCATGCAGAATTAGGAGGGAAAAGCACACAATGAAAAACGCTTAAGAGACAAGAGACGACAGGTGTGTGTGCTTATCAAAGTGTAATAGATGGCTGACACTGAGGCAATAATTTATACGCCTAATCGTAGTCACAAATAAAACTCCTGGTCAGATTACCAAAATCAAGCTGTAATCCACTGGAAGTTTTCAACGGGGAAACAAGTTCATCAAAGTTCTCACATGTACAACATAATTACTGGCTGTATACAGAGTTTGCTTTCGCCAGGCAGTGAGTGTTGTGAGGTGTTGCTCACACTTGTGAGCAGCAAAAGGATGTGGTTGGCGGTTTCTCGTAACGGCAAAAAATAAATAAGATATTCTAGAGCAAATTAAACTGTAACCAAAGAAGATACACATCTACCGTTGGACTGTTCCATTTATTATCTTGCGTGCTTCTCGGAACTGTGTCTGAACTGTTCCACATGAAACGTTTGTTTTATGTACTCCAATTCATCGTTGGTCGTACCAAGCAACCCTCCTCGTCCCAGCTCTTTATTCATAGAATTATTGCACACCAACTGGAGTTATACTATCAACCGAGTGGTGCAAACACTGACGATTAAATAACACATCGTTGGTTGGCCGACAATGTGTGTGCGTATGTAGTTCCATTCAAACTCTTGACGAAAGGTAAGCTGCAACCTGGTTGAACACCATTCTACATACAAGTAATCTCTTCTACAAAACAGAAGCGATCACCCAAAGTTGTTGTAACTTCAAGTGAATCTGAATAAGTGCACTTTCTTTGAAATTCAACAAATTGATCGGTTCGTCGACGGTCGGACATCATCCATTGGACCGGATCTATCCAAACCCTATGCATAAGCGAATAAATGTACCTTTAAGTTACCAAATGTGGATGAACTTTCGCTAAATCGGTAATTGTACCCAGGTGTAGAGTTTGATGGGATTTATTGCACCAGTGGGTTCACCCTATACCCACAATGACCGAATGGGTACATCTTATTTGAACAGAGAATTCAGAAACATGGTTTTGCTTAATGTAATCATGATCATTTAGTTACATCTGTACACATGCATCCTAGAGTCAAGATACTTCCTACAATTCGTGACGTAACAAACGCAATTCGGAGAGAGGATTGCTTAATACAACAGACAATGTGACACAACAACATGGAAACCCAAAAATGAGGGGGCGTCAATCACCAAGGTAAAGCTAATGTGACGAACCAATCATTTTGTTCGTGATTATCATTGTTTTGATAACTTTATAATTGTCGTGTTGTAAATATTCCGAAATTTTTGGGTTTAAGGGGAAAGTATTGCTTGAGTGAAGCATAACTGAAAATCTCAGTTTATCTACACGGTCGATGAAGCAACTTGTGGCCTATCATTTTCTTGAGCCACACGGAGAAGCGCAAGGTCATTAGGTGTTGTAACAGCCAATGTAGACAGACGAACACGCATACTTGAAGTGGTAAATTGATTTGGTAGATGTCGTTGGTGTCCGAGTAGCATTTTAGACAATGACCAAGCCGACTGCGTAATAGACGATGGAAACAAAGCGCTTGCGAAATAACTGCCTCACGTCATCGCCTCAGTATGAAACCTTTGAATGAGGTTTCATTTTAGGAGTAATCATTCGGCGTTCTACTTTTGGTGTTGCCTTGCTATGTCTGAAGTTAAATGCAACTAGGATTCCATTCCCTTGCACTAATAAACAACTTTTTCAAACTGGCATTAAGCTACTTAGGCCAGCCTTATATGGCGATCCAGTCATACGCGACCACATTCCAGGTACGACCAGGTACAGCTTCACATCCTTCAATCAAAGCTC
>UZAN01041886.1:3703-24874 GCA_900618425.1 Echinostoma caproni
ACAGACAGAAAAACAGATAGATAGATAGATAGATAGATAGATAAACACTGAATCGGGGTCAAGTAAATGGAAACAGATGACTTAGGAACTAATCAGTTGTGCTAAAACAATCAGCGCGTTGAAAATATTCATAATAGCACGAACCAGTGAGGCTTGTTCGACGAAAAGCCGATGACCTTTGCACGTTACCCGTATGACATCCTCCTCGTCTGTATGGTTTAATAGTATTAAAATATTTTGTTCAGCGAACTTGGAGTTTTCCTAAATTTGTCCTGTTTTATTGATGCCCATTAGAGTACAAAGTCACATAGTTTTGTTGGTTTCATTGTCGATTGCCAGTACGATACTTTGACTGCCTTTTCCGTGCTGACAGACTCAATCGAGCGTAGCGTTTTTTACGCCCTGATCAATATGCGTCTCGGTGATGCCCTCACTCTTGGACTATCCCGAACAATATTAGCAGCGGGAGAAAGAGCTAAATGAATAGATCGCGGTCTCGTGACCCCTCGGTGCCCATTGCAAGCGTTGCATTTCTCGGACAGAATGCAAGTTAAAACAGAACCACTGGTTATTTATGTATCTAGGTGGATTTTATCGCACGCAGCATCTGCTAGTTTATTATGGTTATTGTTATCTGTTCACAAGTAATATAGATCCCTCGCCATAAAAATTGAATTTAATATCAATCTTGTTCGCCGTAGTTAAAAATAACACCTGGCATCCGCACTTAAATAGGATGCATGCCCGTTTCTCTGTTGGAGAGAATATGGGACGGTTGATGGATAGAATACAAAACAAGATTTCATCATCATTTTCCATGTGAGCGCTATTGTAGACAAAATGGGCCTGATGATGTCTAATTTAATCCTATGAACTTCGTGTGAAAAACCCTACAATCGTCTGAGTAATATGTCACATATCGTGTGGTCTAGCAGTTCAACTTCGATCCACAGTTAGGGAATCAGGAAAATGTATAACTTCATGTATCTGTGTCCGTTTTTCACATTCAGCTTTCGCCAATGTAGAAAAACAGGACATCAAACTTTTTCTGCACTGGCAATCATTACAAATGGGTTTATTCAATGCAGCTCAATAAATGCAGCCCGCCTCCTACCAGCATTCGAACAATGTTCGTTTGTGTCTCTGTTCCACACACGGATAGCGCATTCATTTGACTGATATCGTGAGGTCACCAATTTTCAATCGACACAATCAAACTGTGCCAATCGATTTATCGGTGGGTCATTTGTTGTAGACGTTTGTTCAACCTGCACCCAACCATATCGACGAACGATTAGAATGAAGTGATTTGTTTCTTCGGGTAATAACAGTAGTATTATGGCATAACCTACACACATGACACCCACATTCACGAATGCCATCCCCGTGTGCGAATTACATCATGGAAAACCTGCAGCGTTACCGTTCAAACACGAACTTACCGTCGGCATTTGTGCCCGGTTATCTTTCGAACAAGTAGTTTTTGAATCTGTTATTGTGAAACGGAGCTATTTACATCTTTCTTTGAGAATATATATGTGATATGAGGAATTGGGGTTTGAATTGATTGGAATCCTATTCCTGCGCGCATTGTCGAGAAACGTGCAAGTGATATCACTACCGAGACCTCTTACGGGTACATATGACCCTCGGGTATTACACTTACAACCCCAAAAGTAAACGCCACTTGGTCATATTCTAAATGAAACTCAGATATGTAATAAGTTCCAAAGATTGTTCCTTTTCGGCATTTATTTGGAATGTGTCAGAGTGATTTGATTTACGTAAATCCACATAGCGCTCATCAACGCCATACCTTCATGAGAGGTTGCGAATTGGAAGCGCCGTTCGGTTCGGCTATCCGAACCGGCCTTAACCATCTTTCTTCATGTCAACACTATACTGAAAGCGCTCGTTCAGTCGGGGACGTGTCCGCCTTTATTGGATACCCTGATACACAAGCACTCAGCCAGATGCAAATACCATGGAATTGGAACCTCATCAGTATGGATTTATTCATTAGAGAAAGGTTGGTCAGCTTTGAATTGTTGACGAAAATCTCACGCAGATTCCACATTTGCTGATTATTACATAACCGGGTTCAGAATGTTGTTGCTGTTTGTTCCCAACCAGGATGAAATAGCTGCACAGACATTCAGTATGGGATGACATATTGACTCTTTATGAAGATTTCACTCCCACTTGTAATCTGATTTGTGAACACAAGTGTGCCGTAAAAGGGTGATCATAAAACTGGTGCTTTTTCTCAATGCGAAAGCAATAGATAATTCACTGCAATTGCATTTGTTGATCTGTGTATTAGTTGACATCTGCAATATGTCGACAAGCGATCTCAGACACACAAATGAAAGTTTGACAGTGATATATTGGTAGTTATATGAAATAGTTCGGAGTACACATAACAGACTAAGGTTTTAAGGTTGCGAAGGGCGAATATTTGAAAGGACCTCAGCAACGTCACAACCTCGAGGAACACGCGTGGGATAGTTTATAACTATATACGCATTTAACTTTTTTTAATGGTATTCAGATCTCTTTATTGATGTTTCTGACAAGCTCCTTACCACCGCGTGACACCATACATACATATTTAGTTTTGCACTCAAGTTATGATTCATTCATGCTCGATTTCACTAAGCTGGATGGGTCAAAAGAAAATTTCGGATTGCCCGGGGCGGATAACGTGATTCTAAGTTGACGGAATGATCAAATGAGCAATTATGAATTTTAATTTTATAAGAAGAAACGAAATTATCTGATCGTTGACAAGGTGCACGGGCAACTGATTCACCTTCGATGAAAGCTGTACGAGCAATATATGCATATATATTTGATAACATGTAGTATGTGAATGTCTGGACAAAATTTCCCTGGAGGCACACGACCGGTTTCGCGGTTCTTGCTGCTCGTCTGGCATGTGTATCCGGTAGTTATTTGTCTTACTATTCATATACTTGTACCCAGGAAGAGTATGTTAGTCACAATAACCTTATTTTCAACAAGGGGTAAATTTGTTTTACAGCTCTTTCAGAACCACTCTACTGATGAATCAATACTACAATTCGATGTTTTGTAGGTGGATCAGTTTAAAAGTGTTTTGAGGCGAGTAGCTTGCACGCACCAAGAGGCGATTACTGAATTCCCGAGGAATTCACGAATGGATGTACCTTTGTAACTACAAAGAATGCGCACCTGCTGTAGGACCGCTCCAGTTATTATCCTGTTTGCTTGTGGGAATTACGGAGACTCGTTCCAAATGTATGCCAATTTACCGATACCCCTGCCGCTATTTGTAATAAAGAACTCTCCTTGTTCCGGCATTGCCTTGTGGATTTATAACAGTGTTATATATATATATATATATATATTGAATAGAATACAATTTGTTTTCAGTGATTCATTTTCTTAGTTAATACATCACAATCAGAGTTATGTAACTCAGATGTATGGACTACGGAAAATGCATAAAAACGGTGTTCCACTAAACCGAATATTGGACGTGTGCAACTCACCTTACCACGTTATAACTAAATGGCTCATGTGCAAAGTGTAAGCTATAAACAGTTGACTAGTGAAGCATACTTTACGAGACTCGTTTGACCTGGTGAATTGTACTCAGGACATGAATGTAACCGGATTACGAATGCTTTCCCTCTATTTAACTTCGTTATTCACTAATATTCCAAACGATCGATTACTTAGAGGACTACATATAAATGAATGATATAAATATCCGTACCCCCACCAAGGCCTTAAAGCAATTATTTTATCTTTACACATATAACGTGCAATTCCAATTCAGTGATGCTATTTGTCCCCAGATGGACGGCCTTGCAATGGGCTCCCCACTAGGCCAGTTGTTTGCGGACGCTTCATGGCAATACTAAAAAAACACCCTCAATGCTTACATGGAATAATGCAAGCTAAACAAAGACACGTCAACGAAATATTGTGTTTCTTGGACGAGGATAGTAATCCCAATGAGCTACTCGCAACATTCAACTGCGCGCATCCAAATGTTAAGTTTATTCTAGATGGGGAAGCTGACAACCAAACCGAATTTCTTGATGTTTGCCTTAAACGTCGTAAAGACACTTAGTGTTTAGAAAGAGCACTTGGTCGGGTCAGTACATTTATCTGCAAAGTTTCGTCCCTCTAGAAAAAGAGAAACGTGATCTAATGCCTCTCTAACAGAGCACAAAAAAATCCGTTTGGCTGATACACTTCAGAACGAATTGGAATTCCTGCTCCAGGTCTTCCGAGGAAATGGATACCCGGATCGATTTGTGGATAGCATATTCAGACGCCTGACGAACGAGATAGAAATTGCTGGAGTAGAAAACAAACCAGTGTACATAAAACTGCCACTATGACAAAACTAGTTACTCGAGCGTTGACAACGACGATCAGTCAAACTTTCCATGCAGCCAAACTGCAAGTCACATTCGCATCCAGACCGATCCTCAGGTTGCAGCTCAAAGATAAAGTTCCTGTTAATTACACGGGATGTATGGATGGAACGGATCTCATTGAAAAAATTGGGCCTCGTGCTCATGAATATTGAGGAAATTAGCTTATCTTTACCACGACGAACGATCTTATTCTGTGTTTACTCCTTCACCTGGTCCTGTGAAACAACGTATATCGATCGCACAGGCCGATGCTTGGCTCAGAAGGTTCGCGAGCATCACCCGGTTGGGTTGCTCACTGGGGAAACAAAGTCAATTTCGAGCACAATTTGTTCACCTCTTGTTGAGTCAGGTCATTTAGTTGACTTGACCAGAGCATTTCATCCCCTATACCAGGTTTGTGAACAGCAATCTAAGCGGATTAAACGTTGCATCCGGCCACAGCGGAAGCAGTGGGAATTCGTATTTACAGTCCAACCTTGTGTGCGCAAAAACAATTGGTGAAAACATTGTGTATAACATAGCCCTCCACCCATCCTACTTTCATCCGCAAATCCGGACTATACCCCACACAGGAAACAGTATATTTTAGCTATATTCCTTCAAATTTATTAATTTACTATCATCCTTTTTTGTAAATAATATCTCCACCCTCCTGTATTTTAACCGAGTTAAATAAATTGTGATGTATTATACAAAGAAGATGAACCATTGAAAGCAAGTCTTGTTCGCTACATTGTCTTCTATTCAATATATATATATATATATATATATACATGTACTCTGAACTGTATGATCGACGGTTTTATTATTGAAACGAGTTCCCACTCTTAATGGCAATGAGAAAATCATCCAGTGCTCGTTGTTTGTCGTTGCACAATCTGTAATGACAGACTCATCGACCCCAACCAAACAGTTCCGCTATTTTTCGAAAGACAGATAGTACTAAAATAAATCTAGTATGCCTACGAACAGTTAGAAACGTGCTTGTTTTTTCAATTTTGTCTTTTATTTCAGGGAAACATGCTCGGGTAACTAGTAACAAAACAACAAACATCGACCATCCGGTTGCCTAAATCCGTCCGATACTGTCGCTCGAACAGACGAATGGACTGACTGATTGGCGGACAGACAAACGAACAAATTGATCAGCGATGCACGGACAGCACTTGTACGTTCTCCTGGTTGTGTGAACATGACAACTGGTTGATCGATCTGTCAAGACATTACTGGGACAGGTCAGTCGCCGCGAGGCAGAGGATGGAAGAGCTAGAAAGATAGATAAACAGACAGACAGCTTAACTCTCGGTCTAAGGATAACAAGAGTCGAAGTTTGTGTAGAAAAGGAATGTGAACTGCCTGAGGACGGGGTAGGTTGTGCAGATCGTGGGACAGGAAGATTAGTGATACATTGCCGTAGTAGTGTGCACACTCGATGGAATTAACGTGTTATGAATCTAGAGTTTATACTACAGTGGGAGACTTGATTTGATTAGATAGTGAATTGCATTATTTGCAGAGCAAACGAAGCGTGAATTGGAAGTCAGCGTGATATTTTATAGCTGTTTCGACCTAATTGGGTGCCACCAGTAGAGCATAGGCACCAACCCGACCGGGGATCGAACCCGGGAACGTAAATATTCTAAATATTTAACTACCGGCTAGCGTGATCAAACCGTTTTTTATTTGTTCTGTACACAGCACAGCTCAACCAACCTTTTTAGTCTTGTAGCGGGTATCATCTTAATCCCGGCCTCCAGGGTTTTGAATCCGTTGAAAAAATTCCAAGCTGACCGCTGATTACGTAACAGTAGTGGAGGGTCTGTTTCAATTATGCAATGAATTTCGTCGTGTACAGAGCGAATCAAGCGTGGACCTGAATTGATCACATTCACCGACTGTTCTTACTGACAGAGACCCGGAAGTAACTGAAATCTCTTCACTAAGCCTAGCACTACCAGTCACGGCAGTATAACCCTTTCCTGGCTTGGACAGAAAGCCCGAAGGCCAACTATATACCAGCAGAGTATCATACAGGTAGGCACCCGTTATATTTTATTTTGCAGGTTCCTCCACTACTGAAGTTAAAACATGATGAATACGATAACTAGCACAATGATCACATTTCTTCAAACAACAATATGAATGGAGAAGTAAGAAACATGGGTTTGCATTCACATACGATGGAAATTTTTGTGATAACGAACAAGGAGAACTTGGCAGCTATTTCGTTGTTTTGTTGGTTATCACAAACATTTCCATCGCATTTGAATGCATAACCTCGTGGGGAATTAACGATCTCCCAAGGAGTGAAACTCACACCCAAGACCATCAAGAGTGTCTGGTGCCTCTGAAAAGTCGAATAGGCTAATCCGAGCTTGATACTCGAAATATATGTATACAGTAGGTTTAAGGCGCACACTCTGTTTCCAGTTTGGCTGGACCTCTTCAGGTGCGCACTATATATACATATATATTATAAATATATAAATTATATTATAAAAGATCAAACCGTCAGCTCTCACAAAGGATCTTCGAACTTATTCCAAAGTTTGGATATTTCCATATTAGCATTGAGAACAGGAGTCGGTGAGCGAGTCACTGTTTTCGGATAGTCCTATTCATACTCTTACATATCATATAGTAGAAAAACGCTTACAGAATGATAGCCATTGGCGCAATTAAACGTCATTTATAGGAGCCGGAGGGAAGAGGATGTGTATGCGTGTGTGTGTTTATGTATATATATATATATATGTATGCATTCAAATACATGTTTATACATATGTGTGTAGGAGCATTTAATGTGTCAGTTAATGTGACCACCTATGATCACCTATGATCGCACTTGAGATGCAGCCGGTCTTCTCTTGACTTAACCATCGCGAGTGGTTCTCCTTAACGAGTTGAAACGACCTGACCGTACAACCTATGTGACAAGCGCCACAGCCGCACTTAAAGATATAAATTAACATGGATGAGGTCAGTTCCGGCAGTTTGTCTTTTAATTGCATTCTCGTTACCGGCGATGTGGAGAACACCGCTCTAATCTTCGCTGCAGAGAAAGTGGAATTTATTGCCGTTCTCAATGATTGTACTAAGCTACTAAACAATGGTTATCCGAAAAAGTTTATTGAATATTCTACCCTCTCCGGAAAGGAAAGACCCCGTCAGTGTCCCCGGGGTGACATTTCGGTGCTCTCCGAAACGGACAATATGGAGTTGCACACAGAATTGATGGGCACGTCCAGTGGTCCCAATGGTTCCATCCAGTCAATGCCGATTAGGTTGAGGTGGGTTTGTGTCACAAAGCAGTCTCCGATGATAGATCTGTCATTGAAAGTGACGGTGCAGGCTACTCTACCGAGCAGCTTCAGGGATCCACCGCAGGCACTGGTGGCGTCTTCAGTTGTCGGATGGAGAGTAGGACGACCAAAAGACTGCCATATACGACGAGAGATGATGGTTATGTCGGACACCGTGTCGATTGGGAGGCTGACTGGATGGTTGTTTATGTGCACAGACACAACTCGACGATGGGAGGCTGCGTCTACTTTGAACGTGGCAAGTAGGCTGCTGGTGCGGTTGCACGATGAACGAGGACGTCGCGGCTTGGACGATGAACGCGGACTCGATCGGCGGCTTGTTTGAGGCGGGCAGAAACCTTCTTTGTGACCCATTTTGTGACACTGTTGGCACCGATGTTGACGGAATGGGCAGAATCTGTGAAAGTGCCACGAGCCGCAAAAGTGACATGGTGTGGGTGGTTTGCGTTTGTTGTCGGCACTGGAGTGGCGGGATTCCGGAGAATCCGGGGACTTGCTGAAAGATAACGCGTGTACATTTCTGGCAGTGCGCTCGGAATCCTGAACGAGGGCAGAGTCTTGTTTGAGGTTCAGGATTCTCTGGCACTCGGCGGTCGCAGGTTGGCGTTTGGATCCTGTTCGATGGTGTTCAGGAGCCGGGTTCTGATTTCAGAGTCTCTGGGTGACTGAAGTCCACACACGAATATGAGACATTTGAATTGATCTTTGGTCATTGAGCGAAATTTGAACCTTTTACACTCCCGACAAGGCTTGCATAAGTTTGGAAATCATCAATGTCATTTTTCACAAACTTCAAGCATTGATAACGGATATTGAACAAGGTTATCTCGCCAAATGTGTCTGAAAGTTGTTTGACCGTTTCGTCAAATGAAAAGTCTCTGGGGTACTTGGGTAGGATAGTGTTCTTGTACCGTTCGTGTTCTTTGGCACCGAGTTTGCGTATGAGTAATCGGACCTTCCAATTGTCAGATTCACTGGCGAATTCAACTCGGAAAATGTCTTCCCACCTGGTGAACCACGAGTCGAATGTGATGCCNCATCGTAGGTGAATTCGGTGATGCTCGCCGCGATCACCTCTGCTGGTGTGGCCTATCTGGAATTAGAGACGTTCGTTGACTGAGGACTGAGTGACCGTAGCACAGCTTCGAACTGCAACTGCTGCTGCTGCAGGATTGACTTCAGTTCTTCCGCGGATATGGAAATCGTGGGTTGAATGAAATACCCGTCGCCACTTGTTGTGTACGGATCTCGACTGATCACAATGTACACACAACAAGATATCACACGGTGACACACAAGGAAACAGACGTACCTCAACGGCCACACTAGTCGTCTAGCCTCAACGTCTAGCCTCACGAGTACGATCACAGCACAGATTGGACGCCACGAGCACTAGTAGCCTTCTTCCAGCTACGTAGCAGGAACACGGTTAGTGCACAGCGAACGTGTACTTGACACACAGGAAGCAAGTCAATTTACAAGTTTTACTCTGATGCTTATGTGACTCAAAATAGCATCGATTAATGCAAGAAAAAGATTGTGCCAATCAAGTACACAGTTAGCAAAGTTCAGTCGGTCATAGGTCACCGATCAGACGGACGGAGTGAATGTTTTCGTATGACGCAATATCATTGATTAATCGCCGCGAGGTTAGTATTGATTAGAGATGTTCCTAATTGAAAATACTCGAAAATAGTCAGTTTTAGGTGAAAATAGACTTTTTACATAACAGTGATCAGGTTGGGTTCGGGACTTAGAATCGAGTAGATCATACTGGGAAAACCTATCTTAATTGACATGGAGCGGTCAATATCTGCACTTTTCCAGCTTTTCCCCCATGACTTACAAACGTGGGATTGTGAGAACCCTATTTCATCCGGCGAGAAACATTTGTCCTCCAGATACACGGAAGGAAGAAGATTTCCTAAGGAGAACGTTACTAAACAATGGCTACCCAGAAAGGTTTATAGATATTCACTGTAAACCAATACCAAAAGGTAACCCGTCCCAAAACGTCGATAAAAAGGCCATCTACATCAAGCTCGCGTTCAAANAACGCAAACATGGCTGGCAAACCAGTTCCGTCTCACACACTGTACACCAGTTCACCTGCAGTTGCGGTGACGCATACATAGGCAGAACAAACCGTCAGCTGTCACAACGGATGGCCGAAAATATTCCAGTGGGTGGTGAAATCGATGACGCAACCGAAAAATGATGGTCAAGTGATGGCAAGAAATCGAGTCATCTGTTGCAAAACATCTCATGGCAACAAGACACACGGTTGACCCCAATTCGCCTTTCAAACCACTATTACGTAATTGAAATGCAAAACTTTTAGAGATTGGTGAAGCACTGCTTATTCGATTACATCACCCGACCCTATGCGCACAGAATTTTTTGATACAAGCGATCCACTTACCGTGGAGCTGATCTTCTACTTCTAAATTTAGTAATCATTGTATGCTTGTACACGTTTGTTCACCAAAATTGATTCATCCGATGTGCTACATATGTGCCTGTTTGTTTTAAGTCAGCGACTGAGAAGATTAAACGAAATGTTAACATCTCGCGACATTTGTCTTCTTTCTGTTTTGATGAAACTACCTAAATTGCTTTGATGCGATAGCATTGTAAAAGCTACAAACAGATTAAACTCCCACCTTTAAACTTAGAATACTGAGAAGAAATAGAAACTTCATAAATATTAGTTTCAAATGAATATTTATCAGAAACACTCTTGACAGTAGCTAGCCGCTTTTGTTGCAAATTCGGGGTACATTCGCAAACGCCGTTCAAATGTCAACGATCAGTAGTAAGGTGAGCATGAAATTGTGCAATGCAATTTATAATGTGCAAATCGATGATGTGTTTCTCATTCAAGCGATTCAATAAATGAACCACCACAGGTGATCACATTCGGGGAATTATTTGCGGATCAGCAGTATTTTATTGATATGTATGCATCGTGAGTGTGCCCTGTAAATCGATTGCAATTGCAATCAATCCGTTCTTATTCGGTGACTTTGGCTTTTTGCTATTCGGGGCAAATTAGACCAGGCGTGTACAAATACAGTAACAATCTGGCGGCGGGAATGGATAATGGATACTATATTATTGCCTGGCCTCGAGTTTGCTTACCTAGACCACACTGGTACGGTTATTGAAACAAAAAACAAACCTGTGAAACATTTAGACACATTATTACTGCAGCATTTTCAGTATGCTGACCGAATTCAGTTCTAGAAGGGTTCTATTCAACTTTCTAGTTGCAACCAATTGGAGCTAAACATAGATAGCACCGGTAGAGGGCTCAATCCGTTTCAAATTGCCGCCATATGGCGAATAACGGCGACCACAAATAAAGAAACACTACAATTCATTCTTGGACATGTAGATTACTATCACGTTTCACAAATGTATCCACTATGAGCTCCGTTAAAGACCGATTGCTGAAACCAAACACCGAATGGCACTCGTTTACTGTGTATCAGGACACATCAGTTGTGATCAGAAACGTTAAGAAGTCAACAGTATTTTTTATCTACAATGACCCAAAGATTTGTACTCGAAAAATTGTACGTTTTGCATTGAATACTACTACTGACTGATTGTAATTCATTACTGTCCACCTTTGACATGAAGTCAAGAGTATCACAGCTCTTTGCGAGTCGGTTACAGCTTTGGAAACATTGATAGTAGCCGTTCGCGGTAGACACATTCCTGATAAGGATGGTCCAACAGAATCCACAGTGATAGATACAAATTTATCAATGTGGATTCTGTTCTTTGGTATATTTTCGGAGATTCTATGCGCACTCTACCGGTCAGTGCTACAACGATTTATCATGAAATATTTTCCCATTTCGGCATCTCGAAATTCTTCGACTCAGATAACGGCCCACACGTTCCGTCTTCACATATCTCAGTGTTCTATACATCAAATGATATTATCCGCATTCTCTATCTGCAAACAAACGGTCAAACTATTTTTTGGTGCAGTTAAAATTTATCTGATGAAGTTGTAGAGGATGGGTATACCGCAATGGTTAGTTGATGTGCATCTATTTGCTTACAACTCAGCTCCCAAACATGCCAAAACAAAAATCTCCTGTGGAATCGTTTCGAGGTCAACGCATGCGGTTGGCGAACGATACCCAGATTCTGACCACTCAAGGTATTACTGTATCGTATCACTGTAAGCGCTGACATCAATCTGAGTACAGTTACGGCAGGGGATCGGGTTTATCTGCTTAATTTGTTGAAAAGCTGGATTCTCAGGGAGGTTCTGCAACCAGATGGAAAGGTTATACATGATGTTAGTGTGGGAACTTTCATATGGGCTACGCAGATTATCCATCTCAGACCTGGGAGCCTGCTACCAGATATAACAGAGCGATCCTCTGATATTATACAGATGGATTCTTTGATGTTAGCAAATAGGGACACCTAATCACATCGATCGACGATACCGAAATCGAACCTGAGCTCCAATGCACCGGATAACCACTTACCCTAGAATTCAGACTAATCGGTCTAAATTAATATGTCCTAGCCGACAATTGTGGAAGGTGGTATTAGTTGTGAGTTTTCCAGTTAGGATGTGGTGACTTGTGTGACTGACTTCAATTCATTCGCGTCGATTCGCAAGTGACTGTTCATCTTTGTTACAAGCCTAGTGTTTTATTGACCAGATTTTTAAATTGCAAATCGATTTGACAGAGTTCAAGTTACTGTGGTGTGTCAAGTTTTTATTATGAGTAATTCACAAATCTGAAGCTTGTTCCGTCTCTCAGGATTTGTACACACTGGATTTCAACAGAACTAAACAGGAAATAATGCAGAATTTATCACTTTCACCAAGGAGTGCCAGACAGTTATATATGTCCATGCTTTATCAACTCGCGACTTGATTGAATCGATCTTCGAGATCTCCAGGTAGTGCACATTCTGAGGCTGAAAGGGAGAAACCGGTAGTGTAGCAAGCTCTTTTGGAGCAGCAGTTTGAAGCTATATCCCCCGAGATGAGTAGTATCATTAGAGTGCCACACGGGTATTTAGGTTGCTGGAGTATTTGATATCCAAGGATCATATTTCCCTGTATTCTGCGGTAATCAGATACATACAGTACTAGTCGCATTTAGCAGCAACATATTGAATATCAAGTGATTAGTTTTCCATTAGTTTCAAGTTAAGTCTCCATCATTTGGTCCACATCAGTATACATATCTCAAAACACAAACTGAGGCGTAAAGAGGTTGATCCTACTATATAGGTGTTGGTCAGTACCTGTATCTACCCAACAACATACCTCAGATAGACTGAGAGAATGTTCAGCAAACTCCCTTGTAAGAGCTGTGTGTGCAAAACAAAGGAGTTGCGTAAGATTACTCTCACAACTGCGTAAATTGAATGAAACAGTATTGGGGAGCCATAAATATGAGAGAAGCGTAGCCTGGGATGAACACATATGTTTCCATTACCTTAAAAAGGTCGGCATCGTTACCCCATCTCGACCTCCCTAGCCTCATAGTGTTTCACGAATGTGGTTCTTCCCATTGAAAACAGACGTAAGTTGCATCAGCACGCTTCATCCTGCTTACCGGGAGAAAAACACATAAGAATATAAAATTGTTAGTTTTTCTAGAGAACTGCAATCTGGGACAATGCTGTGATCACAATTGATCCCCAAAACCTAACAATCAACGTGCCCCAACTCAAAGCACGCGATCCGCAACCAATAGGATCCATCGATTGCTGCCATTAGGTAAACGTTCAATGCAGACACTCACAGATACGTGTGCTCTATGCAATCAGTCATTCGATATCCCGGTGATAATTGAGCTATATTTTTCAATCAATCGCCGCCCTCCCAAATAAGAAGCCTTGCATTCAAGGTAGTACGGATGCGTTTCAGTTCAGAGAACAAGTGTGCACACTGTACATGCATGCAAGCATCTTGTGCGTATCAGAACCCTGCGTGATAACTGATATAGGAACGTTTCGGGACAGAGACGACCAGCGACATTGAGTGAATTAGGGACTCCCAAAGCCACTTGTAACTCTCCAGCACATTCCACGAAGACTAAAATCTTCGGCGGATCATCAGATTATTTCGATTACTGGAAGACGGTTACCTTCATAACAATCAGTCAAACGTTAAAATCCATCTACGAAGTTTGCTTAGGAAGTGTATCTTAAATTCTAAAGGAATGGGTTTACATCGAGTTTGATAGAAACACATTAAGTAAAAAATATTTATCTCAAATCAGTGTTTACAAGGTGTTACCGCGCAAATCATCTGGGTAAAATGCTAGTAACCGAGTCAATCATCATCTAGACGGTATGGTACTGCTTCAGATACTGAATCTTTTTTGCTCGATAATGAACCAGGTCACAAGCGCAGAGATGTTATGTCTGAATTGCAACTAACTGTATACCTACTTCGCTTGGCAACAAGAAGCCTCAGGAAAAACTTCGCTTTCATTGGTTTTCGTAGTGATTAGGAATTAATAAACTCCAACACATTACTCTACTGGTTAGCTTGGATTGTTTTCTGATAAAACCGAGCTCTACTAGCAACACCTATGTGAAAGATATGTACTCTTGTATTCGCCACCTGACACAACAAACCAAAACAATAGATAGCACGCCAAATAGGAGTGGGTTCATAATTTAATAAATTTTAGACGATAAAATGAATCAACATGAATCGGCGCAATTCATGAGTTAGATGCAATATAGGAGGATATTTATTAATGAGATTTAACAAAATCCGCATCAAATTACTACTCTGCTAATGCGAACGAATGGGTTAGCGCGTACACGGCAGTCTGAATGTTCGAAAATACGACAATCGATAACATGGGACAATCAATAACATCTTATATGTTTATGTTTTCGAAGCCTATAATACTGCAGCACAAACATATCTATTGATTAATGCATACCTCTCTTCACAAACGCACATATGAATGTCATTACTGTCCTCCTGATTTCAGCCCTATCTAACGATTTGCCTTGCTAGGCCGGTTGAAGGTTCGCAGAAACGTTCGCAGAAAAAAATGTTTCCTCACTTTTCTTGAAATCGGAAATCAGCGTTTTCCACGTGAACAGTTCTAACCGGCTCGAAAAGGGTTGAGATTTTGACAGTAGGATAATCCGTAATATGTGAAAAATGCAGCTGGGAAAACAGTGGTCTCAGTGTGAAAGCACGGATCAGTGCACCCGAGGAAAAATTCGCCATCCGATCATACATTTTTTAGCATTTTGAATTGCAACTACTTGTGAGTAGTATTTTTGGGTCTGTAATTAAAAATCAAATGGATTTCTTCACGTGCGCTAATCACTTCATTTCTATCGACCGTACTCTATTTGTCGCCTATCCGGATCGAGAAGGATTCAAAAAAGACAAGACTATTCATGCGATATAATCAGGACTGACCACGTTTTTTGCCTAATACCATTGTTCGCTCTTTCAACGTGACGTTCCTAACCTGGCATCAAACGGTTATCGAGTTTTGGCGCATGTCATAGCATCGAGGTAAAAATATTCAAAGACAAACACAAACGTTTTCGAGGTTTTCGCGATTTTCGCTGCAGATTGTTCACGGGAATTCTGATGAAACAGAAAAATGCCAGGCTGTTCCGTAAGAGAAGACGAATAAAGAAATGGCAATTCAGGTATGATAAATTGCACGAAAAGTTTCAGCCACGTTTGCTAATTGTTGTATCTCAACCAGATTTCCATCAAATACACGTTTACTGCCTTCCATCTCTGTTTTGCTTATCTCGGCTTTAAAATAGATGATTCTTTATTACTCTCGATGTTTGCATCATATATGATGTGTGGTCTGAATGGTAGAATAATGTACATCGAACTTAGAATCATGATTTGAAGGCTAATGTATGATGTTAAGGAGTAGCTATTGTTATGCATATTTGACTTACCATTGACTGTTAACGCTTACGTATTTCGACAGATCCGTCTGGTAATTGACTATGTCTCTCGATAGTCGACCAATCCCATGTGACTCACATAATTGAAACCTTTATTACAGGTCACCTAAATTCGTACGGCAAAATAGTTGATTCACTCGTTTAAAGTCAGTGACACGCTAGCTGAAAAATGTTAACTACCGGGACTGGGTGTTGAAAATGGCATTTCTAAGTATTCTTATACTATAGCAGATTCACTCGCTCACGGTGTTCCCGGGAAACGATGCGCTTTGTGTTTCCCAAGTAGCTACCGCTGAGGTATTATTCACATTAGTGGGAAATTAACCGGCAAGGTTCGTCAAAGCATTACAACAAACCTTTTGCACAAGTACATTGTAGAGTTTGCCCGCCTGCCCAAGGTGAGATCACCTAACGCAGGCTTTGGAAGAATCAGTGTATCTTAGTGTTAGGAAACTTATTGATTATATCATAGCTGAGCAGCAGACAACTGTGACCTTCCTGAATTAGCTCGTTACACGCGTATTCAAGTCAGCAACTCTAAATTATTTACCACTGTACATCTGAAGGAACCTCAAATCAACGTCTCAGTCGGTGCTCTGTGGGTCCCGAATTTGCGATCTGCCAATGCTGCACAGACAGGATGCATTTGTTAACCGTATATCAGAAGCAAAATGCCTCTCTTTGCTGTGCACTGGAAGCGTGAACTGGGTCTGCAGGTGGTCGTATTCATCATATCTTGGAAAGTTTGGTCTCAATAGCAGTTTCGGAAACGATGAAGGCTCAGTCGGTAGTCACAAACATACATCTAGCCGCATATAAATGGTTTTCTTATCTGGTATTCAAATGACAGTGCAACGGCACACCAAATCAACTATACGCCTCTGCTTGGTCTCAACAATGAGAAACTTCAATCATGCTGTGGAAACAGTGTATGGAAGCGGTAAGGGTCTCAACTTTGCGTGTGTCCGGTTCAAGATAAACCTATCAAACCTCTCGGAGGAATCGCTCAATAATCATATTAAGCGTGAGTCGCTGAGAACAAGTTAGAATGGATATCATTTAATGGAACACAAACGCCTCAAACCTGATCTCTACCGTCCCCAAAAATTAGTCATTGGAAGTGAGACAGGTAGCAACAAAAGAAGCACTCAGTTGAGGGGGAAATTTAGTGACCTAACTTCAAAGTATTCCGGAAATAAACTTAATGCAGGTAAAGATTATGTGCTGTGAAATCATACTACACACAAACCCGGGTGTGTCCTTGCCTAAAGAAACAGCCCGGAGTGACTTGACATAAACTAGGAAATTTGACATAGTTTTCCGTTAACATCGTTATGTTTCAAGCTCACCATCAATTAAATCACGTAACATTCACTAGCTAACTGGAATGAAGTTTAACCTCCTTCTTAGAAATGGACTATGGGTCTTGAATTTGCGAGTGGTAAGCTTTTCACGCCTGAAGCGGTCATCACCAACTTCAGTGATCGTGCAAATGACAGTTCAATGCAGATTAGCACGTCGAAAAGAAAGCTATTATCCAACTATCAGCTCCGGGACCACATCCTCTGTGAATTTGTTTGAATCCAGCCGGAAGATAATTCCCCCAGCTTTACAGGACATTGTGGACACGCATAGAAATAAACTTACGGAAAAATGCGGGCACATTCGGTCACCATCCGAATTATGCACACCGAAGCCTACGAGAAATGTTTGATACGTGCCAACGTCATCCTTCCCCCCTCAATGGTTTGATCATATCGTACAGAAAACAGATATTCAAGTATAGATATGCAGTTTTTATGCGGTTCCCAGTGCAAGATGGCGCTACCACTAGGATCGGTAGTATCAAGACTAACACGGACAGCGTAGGTCTGTAGTTTGTCCACGGCGGAGTTAATGGAATTGCAAGTGGACCAGCAATTGTATGGACCTAGTTGTGGATAGCCCTCCGTAGGTAGTTCCTATCAAACAGGATGGATTTGCACCAGAGCAGAGTACCAGTTTTGAATTTATTCTTTTGTACATTCCTCTATTCATTAATACTTTTCTGAATTTACAATATCTTCAGGTAAGCAGCTCATTAATGCAAGTTATCGAAGGATCAGTTTCCTAGCTGTCTTTCGTATCAACATGCCAAGACAACTAATAAAACTATAAGCGGTCACCCTGGCTAATGATGTTTTTACAGCCTCAAAAGCTATTAGCCGAACTAATCACCACCATCTTCCTGATAACATCCACGCGTATCATTCGTTCTGTTGATCATGAGCCATTTCCATTCCTTACATTTCCCCCAACATAAATTGCTCAGTTCAGGGTCGGATTAGTCCATTCAATTATTTGGTATGTCTACCGTGTAAGGTTGCTTCGAGTTAGTTTGACTCCTACGGAGTTACTCCATTCTCCTAACAAGGTATATCTGGCCTCCGAAAAACCGGATTAAGTTGTTACAATCATAGTGCTCTAAAATTCGTGCGGGTCATTTGGTGAATCTGCTGAACACCGTTCGTGCCGCAGGCGGTACAGGTGCAGGCGGTAAACACTGCTGTTGAGTCCAAACAATAGTGGTGATAATACAATTATCCCAGGCATTGTATTGACTGTCATACGTCGTTATACAGTCTCTCTCTCATATTCCGTCTATAGTGCAGCATTGTATTGCATTGTATAACTTTTGCAAGCACTGAAGCTTACATTTCAGTTAAAAGTCTATACACGCCAACCGTCAAAAGAACTTATTCAACGAGGACATTTCATAATCCGTGGTTAAGACGAAGTTCACTTATTGCCTTTTCTTTGTTTGCGAGTAAACGTTCAAAATGCGGTATAGGTGAATTTCGATAAGCATTTATTCCGGATCAAATAGGGGAATTCAGAGAGTGTAGAGGGATGGGAACGACAACGTGTCAGTTCTGCATGCAATGGGTAGTAAAGATCTGTGAGGATCCTCTCCGGAAATTTCACACACGAGTTACATGATACTCTGAAAGCTTCACAGCTAAGTCATTCACAGGACTAAAAGAAACGGCTAATAATATTTAGACCGCAGCGTAAGACTTTGAAATCCTGTTTGAGTAAGCCAGGAAAAATAACTGGGGAACAGTAGAGTAAGATGGGGAAAACACACTGATGAACAAAGTAGAAATAACAGACTGGGGTACGCGAAAATGCCTGAGTTTTCGAATGTGAAACGATAGGCGCCGCAGCTCAACAACGCAGCTGACAATGAGGGTTAACCAATGAACATTGCTATCTATATTTACACCAATNACCAATATATTGGACAGAGTTTGCCCTAGATCAAGGGTTGTTATTTATCACTGTGGGACCTGTTGGATATGAAGAGCGTGAAAAACTATATAAACATTCAACATATTCACTGGGATGAAATGTTAGCCCTGATAAGGAGGAGAATGACTGAATTTGACCAAGATTTTCGGTGAAGGAGTTTCGATCGGAATAAGAAGAAATGGGTTGTCACAGCCGAATTTCATCTGCACAGTTCAAAATACCTGCAAGAGAAACACAAAGAATATCACACATGTACGTGGAAAATAAGTATGGATATAGCATAGCTCCTTGAACAATTGTGGAATTGTTGAAAAAGGGTCTATGGGAAACTTACCCAATGTAGTGGTTGGTACATTGCCAGTAAAATAGTTGGATAGCCAAGCTACCAATTGTTTGGAGTATTCAAACGATTCCAGTTTTTATAATAACTTGGATCGAGGATTGGAAGCAAATGCTGAAGAGTAGTTAAGGAAGAAATACTGAACAGACTTAGCACAGTCGTTGAAAGACTTGGAGATAAAATAAATGAGGGTGGAGACTGCGTCCAAGGTGAATCTATTAGGCTTGTAAGCAAACTGTAAAGGAATGTTGGGAATGCCCATAGACTGCTGAAGGCGTTTGAGGATGGCCTTTCCAGTTAATTTAAGAGCTGAAGATGTTACTGCTATGGGACGAAAACGTTTAGAGCGGATGAAGGATTTGGTTACATTGGGGATTGGTATGACTATATACGGCCTCTAACAGTTGGGGCTAGTAGAAGTATTAAGAGATTCATTTACAATGGATGTGATTGCCCCAGCTAGGGAAGCAGCACTAAATTTGAAGAGCGCTGGATGTAAGTAATCCGGGTTTGCAACAGAAGACGATTTGCAACTATTTAAAAGTTTTAACACACCACAATATGAGAATGGTTCTACGTTACACACATTTGTGACGTGTAGGCAGGAAGAATGTCTCATAACTAGCGCAGGAATGCAGCATTGAGATCATCAACATCCGCATCGAGCTTCGGCAGTACTTTATTCCTTCCACAGAGAAGTCTGATACCTTGCCATAGGTGTTTGCTGTTTCCAGTCCTCAGGATTCGGTCGGAGAGTAATGCGTTCAATCTATTTACTTGAGCTTTGATAAGCCTGGATAAATACCTGATAGCTGATGCATTGTGAGACAGGTAGACACGTTCCTTATGTCGTCACACCGAATTTAGTAGGGGAGAGTTTATCCTTCCGTTGAGCACATATGGATTTTGAACAGGGTAGCAGTAGTTATAAATCGCATTGATTGTTTGAGTAAATAAGGAACACAACAGAGTAGGGAAGAAGATGTAAACCATAAAGAGGCGTGCCTGAGAGATTCATTAAAGGGAGAGCAGTTACGAAAACGAAATATGATGTAGTCAAACAGAGAGAAGATTTATATGCATTGTGAATAAACTTTAAGTCGAACTAAGAATAAACAGTTGTCGCTGGAGGACATATGTGTTTTCAGTGTTAAGGATAAAAAGGTTTGGGGGTTGGTGATTACTCTTTCCAGTATAAAATTGCCTCTTGTGGAAGAATGACAAAGATCTGTCATACCTAATGATAAAAGAGCATAAGCACTCGTATGCTTAAGGTCGCCAACGACTGTGTAGATTAACATCTGAAAGTGGGGCAATAAAATGTATGAACGAGTCGAAGAATGACATGCAGTCTGATTGAGTACAGTACACAAGCTATTCAAAATTGTGTGAATAAAACGGGAAAGTCTTTGGTGACACTGCACAGTTGCGCACGCAATACTATTTGAGCAGTATTGAAAAATAACGTAACATTAGCACACTAGCGAATGTTGACATATTCAACAACACCCCCTCCGGTCTGTTTTCCTCCTGTTCCGCTATCCCGTCGGTAAATTCGAAAACCGTTCATCGACACTAGCGAGTCATTTATAACCTCATGCAACCAGGATTTTTGAACCCAGACTGCGCGCATGTTCATATGAATTATTGATCGGAAGACACCAGTTAAACCCAATAAGTTAAGAAATAGGGATCGAGTGTTAATGTTGACCATTGATGGAACAGTCATCTTGGCCAAAGGATCGCAGTTAAGAGTAACTTGCCATCGAGCACGCCTACGTTTTTTGCTTCAACTTGGACAGTCAGAAACTGGAATTACACAAAC
>UZAN01041886.1:32697-53846 GCA_900618425.1 Echinostoma caproni
AATTTGAATCAGTGTGCCGTCAACCTCCTTAATTACCTGACTTACACCTGCTTTCCTTGGTCCCGTACTCCCAATTGAACGAAAAAGCTTGCGACTATTATCACTGGCAGCAGCCTTCTGCATCTCTCTACATTTTCCTACCCACCACTTCTCGCGGTCATTCTTCAACCCCTTGATGATCTGGCGTTTAAGGGATTTGCGCGCTTTGTCGTATCTTGAATCCGAGGGAATGGCTTTGCGAGCGTCCATCAGGGCAACCGAGGTTGAGGAGATGTCACAGTCATGGACTCTTGCCATTCATAATCAGACTACTTAAATACATACAGCAGCCAAATTGTCAAAACCAAAGCATTCAAATTCTCTTCAGGAGAAATTACAGCCTGTAATGTGTCTCCTCTCACCGCCTGTTCGATTGATCATCAAATGTGCTCCATTTAACCGGTTGATATAGCATCGGAAGTGAAAGTGTTAATACCACTTTCAAAGAAATATGCTGTTCTTCTCAGTGCAGCACTGGGCGCTATGTTCATTCGAGTCCCATTTTGCATGAATTTTTCTTCATTGTGGAAATTAAATTGGTTTTATTTCCTTCGTTGGTACCAGTAACCGGGGGCTATTCTACGAGATTCTGCGTTAAATAAGATGAATTGCTAAATCAAGAATTTTTCCTGCCAATCTTTGCAACTTCACGAAGATCAGATAAGGTGTAATATATATTTCCTCTAAACTCTCGTCCGTCGTACTCCATTGGATCATTTGCACCGACTCGACATTGTCTTTTCAGACATGTTTCCTTGCTTTATGAAAACTATCGATCAAACGATTGGCATTTTTCATTGTTGCACATATGCTGCTCATGAGTAGGTAAAATATATTTCTCTCAGTTTGTTACGGGAATTTCACAAGTTTGCAAATCGATAAGAGAGATGTTGAAATGGATTTGAAATTAATATAGAAACTCGTAGTCACTGCACCTAAAGGTCAGTCTTTCTAACATGCATACTGAACTTCACCGAATTTCGAGATACCGATTCCGATCCGCTATTTTGCATCTCCTAGCATCTCACATAGTACTGCCACAATTCGTTCAAGTATAAACATGATGAGTCATTGTCACGATAATCATTGCGACAAATGTGAAGTAGCAAAAACCTTTAGAAAATGTGGTGTTTTGCTCATACATGAGACCATGTGCAATTTTTTCCTATCTCTGATTTTCCGGATATTTAATTTTTCTGTTTAAAAACCCTAAAAGGTAAGAAAAGTACCAGTTGAGCAGTTTAAAATTTGAAACTTCTAACTGAATTTCTTTGAGTTAAGATGCAATTTCAATTATCCGAAGGAACCAAGTGTTTGTAGACATACTTCCATTTTCCTTTCATAGTTTTACCGATTTTATTGATCATCTAATCTTACATGTTTTCAGACGATTTCTTGTTCATAAATGAAGAACCAGTTTTCTAAGGTGGGATACTCTCTATTTAATGATTTTTTCTTCTCCGCTTTAAGTTCAGAAACATTGATCTAGAGGTCTAATATTTTGCAATTCTTGTTCCTTTCCCGATGTCACTATTGATCACACTTCCATTCCCGCAGTATTGACTTTCCCAATCAATCCGGATATTTAGGTGTCATATATTCTCCTGCTATATGTGGATCAATGGTGATGAATACTGTTCTTTCCAAAAATGTTTATTAGTGTTGTCATGCCCTAGTAGTACTCGCTTTATACCAGACTCACCGTAATGTGTTTCTTTTTCAAAACAGTTCACTGTGCCGAATTTTGTGATAAATCGTTCTGCACGGTTCAGGCTTTGTTAACAGTCATGTTCTTTGTGTAGATGATACTAGCTCTGCTTGTCAAATATTTTTCATGCCTAATAGTAGTAAATCACAGAAAAAATTACTGATGCCTGTTTCGCTTTACCGTCCATTGTATCTACGGTCCTTTTAACTATTCATTTCGACCGGTTAAGCATACACTTACATATTTTCTGCTCCGAGTTCCACTGCGAATTCCCGATGGTAAATGCACTCATTTGAAATCCATTATGGATCAGAACTAGACTGCAAATAGTCTGACTACATTACCCCAACTGGCTCACCTCGCGAACCACCGGATTACTTCAGTTTGATTCCCGGTGATTCCTTAAAAATAATTATAAACGCAAGAGCATACTAGATCAATAGAAAACATATATACCTGGGGTAATCTTATATCTGAAGCCTTCAAATTATGTAGTGAAGCTGTACTATGCTTGGGTTTGAGTATACATAGGGAGGTTCCGTTTTGATGGATGCTGAAGAGACAAACGAATAGTAATGAATGAATGTCCTTCCTTTTTTATTTATTGGATATACGAAGTACAGTCAACATTCAGGAAGAGGGTCCACAGCCATACAAAGGCTGCCTGGGAAGACGGACAGCGGTGGAGTGGTTCGAGCCCAGGACTCCTAGGTCACAAGTTGGTGGCCTAACCACTTGGCCACCGCCGCCCAATGTCGGCGTGGGCTGGAATCATCGACCGATAAGAGGTTCTTTCTAGAAGGGGACAGCTGACAATAAAAACACCATTAACCCATGGGTCCAGTAAGACATGAACACGACTCACATTAAAACACAAGGACAAATTATTTAGGCCGTTACAAGGTGCGATTTTCAAGTGATTAAGATCAGTCATCATCCAATCCGTCCGGAGGTCATTTGTTCCAATTCACCACCGTCGTCATTCAGCTTTATCTATTCTGTGTGCCCAGCCAGTCTTTCATTGACCGTTCCCTCTCGCTCTTCTTAAAAATTCGACTGGTTTATTTTCTAAAAAATGAAAAAAGGTTAACAAATTTTACGGTCAGTTCCTTAGAACTAGTTTCCAAGATGATTTAAACATAAGCCCTACTCAGACAATAGGCCACAATTAGAACACTATGCTACCGGGGTTATTCACCAGCATGAAAACACATTGACAAGTAATGCGAAGTCGCCATCGGGCTGGTGAGCGTCTGTAATCTGATTAAAACTCGTCTTAATTGAGTCGCTTGCTTTGTAGGTCTTCAAACAACATGTGAACTATCGGTGACTTGACGCTTACACTAGATAAGCGTAAGAGGAAAGATCTATTCAGCCTACTATAAGAAAAGAAAGAAAGGAAAACGGTTGAAAACGTCCTAAGCAGGAGTCCTGCAAACGGGACAAACTTGTTCTCGGAATGAGACAGAAAAGGTAGTGCGGAGAAGGACTATGTTAGCCCATAGGTGCTCAACGAAATTGATAAGAATCTGAAGTACGAATTAGATTGATAGTCATTATTTTCTTAACTAAAGTATATCATCATCTGGAAATGAACTGGAATGGTAAGAGAGCAACTCATCTCTTCAGTTTATCCTCCCAATGTTACTACTGTATCCTTTTATTTTAATTCTATCTATACAATGATGTCATTTTCAGGAAGGCGGAAGCGACCAATCAAAGGGGTGCCATACAACGTACAGATAATGGGGTAAAGCGGGTGATGGCGGTGAGATTTGAGCACATATCCTGCAAGGCGATAATTTAGTGACCACCACCATAAATAGAACTCAATACTGGATAGTTTTCTTCAGTATCAGCAATAATAAACTAGAATACTCAAGTTTACCTTTTCATTCGAGTACTTCATAGGTAGTTCAGACTGGTTTGAACACCGACTGTCTAACAAAATATCTTGAATGTAACTGCAATGCTTTTATGGGCCTGGGATTTCCGCGGACAGCCGATCTGTTAGAGGTTCTCACCAATTTATACGTCGTACACTAGTCAAAAACATTATGTTTATTTATCCAAACTGGAGGAGGTCTCCACCTTCGTTCATTAGCGAGGTCAGAATAAAATAAAACTCAACGTGCTACCGGTGTCGGTGTCTGAAAGACAGAATACGCCTGGTGCAACCAAGTTGGTCAAGTCAATGCTAACACTTGATTGGCGAGGTGACCAACAAAGTCTGTCTGTCTACGATTCAACAGGAACCCAGTGCGTCAAACGCATGGTCAAATATCTCCTTGCGCGAATAGATTAAAAACAGAATGGAAAGTAAGCATGAGGGGCCACTTAGTGGAGCCTCGTTTGAAGCCGATCCCAGTTGAGGTGGCGAATTCGTGGGACAAATTACCGGAAGATGTGTTATCGACTCATGACGATCAATTAACATGAATATGAGATTAATGGGATCTATGGGCAGCTTTACTGCTGAACACGAGCGACTGAGGGCCAATACTTCCACAGGAAATGGAGTCGGCACAGATTAAACTCACATTTCTGAAATAAGTGATTTGTGTGCAGGCAAGGCTTTATGGGCATAGACAAAATTATAGGATCCGGTCTAATCTACGGAAAACCATGGCTATCTTGTGCGAGTAATAATAATCATAATCATACTCTCTGTTTCAAACAAAACTGGATGATAAAATGTCAAAAAAGAATGGGGTCGATAAAAGGAGTCGGGAATAAGAAAGTTGAGACAATTGCTTCTCTATAAACGATTCAATCGTTTGCCAATTTGGTATATACAGAACACTCCTCGAGTTTCAAAAATAATTTACATAGAGATGTTGGTAATAACCTATAACACTTATAAAGAATAACTGGATGTCTTGATTTGATATCGGGACTGCTTGAACTGTAAATGTTTGAGTTTTACCACGTTTACTACAGCTATAAGTGAAAAAAACATAAAGGCCTCTCATTTGTTGGTCTGCGATTAATGTACACAGTGTATCAGAAAAACCAACGTGTTTTGCTCGTCACTGTCATGAAGGATCTACGTCCTTAGTGATGGTGAATAAGCATGTGTGCATCGATGTGTGTCTACACTCACACTGGAACTGTTCGTAGTAAACACTTTCTACACATTGGACCGGATGCGGGCAATAACTGAAAGAAAAGTGATAGCAGGCGCGGACCTTTGGTGCTCGCGTCTGCGCCAAATCCGTTATCACGTGAACGAGAGAGAAAATAATGGGATGCGCTGAGGATACACAAAGAATTTCGGTCGATCGAAGTCGGTCACGGGCGCAGTTGTATCACGTAGGGCTTTTCAAAGTATTCGTAGCGCCTTCGACAACCCGCTGTGTTTTGTTTTACTGTTGAGTTTGTACCAGCATTATGTATGTGTGGTGAAACATGATTGAATGTGTGTGGAAATAGTCGCTAATATGGAATGGTTCATACCGGATGTCCGGAATCAAACGGCAAGAGTTAGTTTGCGACAGTTATGACATTGGTCAAGGTTGGTACGGGTGTGGAAGATAGCTGTGGTGTTTCGTGCACATAAAATTACGCATTTGCTAAAGTTATTCGGCACTCACGATACGTTACCAAAGCTGGGCATGGATGGAAGAACCACTTGAGATCTAAAATGTGCAGACAAGTACAGATGTATTCAGCATGGAAAAGGAAAGAGTTAAAACTCATTCCATCAATCAGCCCTGAGCATAAACTGTTGAAAAGCTTTCTTAGTTACCTACTCCCAAATTGCACATTACTGACGTCAGATGGTCACATTAGGCTTTTCATTTAACTGGTGATTAAAATTCACGCTTTTGGGATAATCCGATTTTGAGGAAAGTTAATCCGATGAAGGCTAAGTTGTGATATTTACTACTAGCTATTTCAAACATTTAAAATGACAAACAAAACTAACCAGTAAGCTGGTGCATCCGATGCCCGTTTCTTCCTCTCCGTATTTATCACACGTATATCGTTGAGAAAGGCAACTTCTCATTCATTCAAGTTGGAATAGCGATGAAGTTGTGGTTATTTAAGCGAGGTGATTCTGGGCAGGGGCATACCTTCAACTCTTTGGGTATTACGGCAACAGTCTGAGCGAGTTCGACTAGAGATTTCGCGATATTGATAAACGATGAATAAGCCTTGATTCTCTCTCTCTCTCTTTGTGAGTGTGTGGGGTAAAGAGCAAACTGATTGCGATTACACAAATTTCACTTTCATAATAAACAATCCGTTAGCGAATCAGCTGTACTTTGTGAAACGTCACACCGCATAAGATTAACAAGCGTAGTCCATTTTTACATAGAAATGAGGACCCAATGGAAATGACATTCGTGATAGGGCAGCGGGGAGGGGGCAGAGGAAGGAATGTTTTTGTTTCAATGTCCCTGTTATAACTGTACGAGCCTAATCTCTAAAGAACACCAGTCACTGAAATGGAAGGGGCTGACTGTTTTCGTGTCAGCACGATTTCCAATGTCAACGGGCGAAGTACAAATCAATAATCATGAGGCCTATAAATGCTGGTCGATACTGAGGGCGAACATTCACGTGATATCCGATGCGAGTGAGCAGCGGCGAGATTTAAGCTCTCATCACACCTCTCTCGTTTCCAAATGATCAAATCGAACACCACTGACGAATCAATTTCTCTAGTTTGGACGATCTAATCAGTGGTTTCATATGAAACAGTATAAACGTTTTGCTGCATGTAATACAGTTTGTGTAATCGCACCGCCTATAGATCTTTTCAATCACATAGAGGGGGAGAGATTGTAGCAGAATGTGAATAAAATTAAACAGTTTCCTGTGGGAAATGCCAATTTCAGTTCGTAAAATCCGTTAATGTTTCCCACATCAGGACGCACACACACATGCGTGAACATAACCGACAGTGTGTCGCAATGCAACGAATTCATGTACGATTTTCAACAGACGCGATTGGTACCTACGTGATACGGTGCTTCCGACAGACTAAAACCACAAGATAAAATCTCATGTTCACAACAGCGGTTGGATATTCCTCATCACGGTCACGTTAAATTGGAATAGTGATACATGAGAATTACAAATATTGCAGTGGGAGATGCAGTTGGGAATAAGTGCGCTTCATCTATAGCTATTGATTGGCAAGTATGGTATTGGAAACTGAAATTGGACACGTATGTCTTAATTCAGTATAATACCAATGCTATCCAGGATTGTGCACAAATGTGGATTGGATCCAGTTCGGAAAGTGTTGAAGAAATGTGTGATCCAAGGGACCATTTAATCCTACTTTGTGAGGGTACATTGGACTGCGTAACCTAAATGTCACGAATACGCTTCAAATAAGTGAATCACCTGAAAGGATTTTCTGGCGTCTATTGAGGAAAAACAAAAGTCAGTAATCAGTGTGTAATTGAAATTAATTTCTGGCGATCTGAGCGTCCACAAGAGAACTAATGAAATGAGGGAATACCAAAACAAGCGATCACTGTTTGCCGATCTACTCCCGCCAAACTGCATTTGATGCCGGAGACAAGTTAGATTCAAAACTTCAAATGCTAACAGGACAACTTGAATTAGGGCGGGCATAGAACAAATAAAGAAACAGCCGAGACTCAACTCAGGTAAGTTCAACTATGGTGTCCATGTTGTTGTGCCTTGGAAAAGGTTTTCATCGGGAATAGTAGATCGTGATGGAAAATCGTGAAAAATCATAGAAAGTGAGTTGTGGAATTGCTGCGAACACCCTAATTGTCTTCGTTAGAGTTTGCAGCGAATACGGAAGTGTGAATGACGGTGCTCTCCCATTAACACTGGATTTCCCAAACTTTGAATCATTTTATTTAATTCGTTTATCACATGCGGAGCTGACACAAGCGGTCGCACATAAATGGTAACCTGGAGGGTTATTTGTCCATCGCTTGTCTGCTTACCACCAGCCAACCCCGATGCCTACGAAAAGAGGGGAGCTACCAGTACCTGTAAAACAAATGATACAGTTTGAATTTAATGAAATTTAGTTTACCACCCATGGACCATATCAACGAATCATAATAATAAGCTGTGCAGCTGGAATTTAATATTATTAAGACATACGTGTCCAATTTCAGTTTCCAATACCATACTTGCCAATCAATAGCTATAGATGAAGCGCACTTATTCCCAACTGCATCTCCCACTGCAATATTTGTAATTCTCATGTATCACTATTCAGATTTAACGTGACCGTGAGTGTCAAGAGAGAATTTTCGGTATTTCGAGAGTTACCGCTAAAAATAAGAAAATATTTAAAGCAGAGCACCGGGAAAATTCATTCTTTCCAATTTTTGAGCATTACTTTTATGGAATAAATGAATTCGCAATACCTGTATCATGCATACGAATCGTTTTATAGATAAATTCTTATGAATTCTGCTATTCACGTCCCGTCATCTTACATATATTGCAACAGTAACCGTTATCGTAAATTCTCCACTGGGTGGACCGTTTATCTTGTTGAACACCAAACGTCCGCATCCCCTTTTGTTACAACCTCCTTCAAATTTTACTTAATCACGGTTCAATAAATGTCATCCTCATAGGTGTCACACGAAAAGCTGCTCCACCTAGCTTAATGCAGATGGATTGAGTCAATAAGTTGTGTTTTTGCATTTGCACATACTAAGGTTAAAGGTATTGTTTTAAAAAAAGCCCAGACGGGGCTGGCTAACATCTGTTATTCGATTCCCGAACGTATCTACGGGTCATTGTGATCTATCAAAATTAAAAGATATCCTCCATCAGGAGATAGTTTTGAAGTGACGTATTCTCCATTCATGGTACCTATTAAACGAGCATCTTTACTTTAATCCAGATAAAACAGACTATTGATATTGTTGTATGAACTCGGATCATAGTCATTTCTCATATTTGAAATCCACTTTATCCTCATTGATTTTTAGCATCCTTGGAACACATTTTGCTGCTATAAGCCAATGGATATAGGTGCATGACCAGCCTCTAAAAGTGTATCTAAAACGCACCTGATATTCCCGGTTTGCGGGTCTTTGGTGAACAATAACAATAGAGCCACAGCTTTTTAATTTTGGCGTCCACTTTTTAGCTTTCCCCTAGGAGTAGGCAATTTTGAATCATCCTATTTTCCAAGCCAATCACTTAATTACGCTTACCTCAATTTTGTCTTGCCGTGAAACGGAGGGAAACATACCGTCCGGAAAAGTAGAAGTTTATAAGTCGGTTGTTATCACTACATAGAGATGACTCTGGAAAGAATCAGTTTCCAATGATCGCGTCCACATTGCCAACCGTCAACTTAAGCAAACCGTAAACCAAGCGTGGTTGTGTGTTTGAACATCTCACATTCCAGTTCGACGTAAAAGCAATCAGTCTTTCTAGCAAAGCGCTTTGGGCAATTAATACCATTGATCAATCAGCCCCGTGTGTTGCAAATTCGAGACCGGATGTTTTGTGAATAAGACCGGGGATATGAAAAACATGAAAGTTCTGAATAGTGGAAAAACTAAACGTGCCATATTGAACACGTTAATCTCGTTCCATTTATTCGGACCAAAGCCAAGGCACGGATAGCAATGTATCCGTTGGTCTATCAGATGATGACTCAATGTTGTCCGGGAACATTTGATTCCTCCCCAGTCAAAGACAACTAGATCAAAACTAAAAGTCTAAATGAATATTCAGACACGTCCGGAATCTCATTGCGACCACAAATGCACATTGAATTTTAATAAGAATGCAGGATTATGTTTATCGTCTGCAAGCCGTGTAAAATGTGTTCTAAAAGGGGGGGGGTCAAGCGCTCTGGGTCTATTTCCGCCTTACAGGGCAGCATTCCCCAGGCGAACCCACTGAATCAAACTATGTTCGCGAGCAGGGACACCTCACAGATTTATTACAACTAATCTACTCACTTGACCGTGCAGCCTTTGATCAGGTCACTCCAGTTTGTCTTCGCATTTAAGACCGTAGTCCAGCTTTCATGCTTTTTGAAACCACTAATTTCGGCAGATACAACTCGGTAGGGAACGAATGTAGAATCCCTGGTCAAATCTCTCCTGCCCTATTTCAAAGGAGTTCCATAAACTAATAAAATGAAAACCGAAATCGGCAGTAAACAGAGCAAAGTGGACTTGTGGTAAAAGTACGTGGGTAATGTGCACAGGTTTCGATATAGTTTCGGAAACCCGCACCAGAGCAAATAAAACAACCCAATGGAGCTGATGGAACCAGAGACCCCACAAGTGCAACGAAAACCCACTAGCTCTATGATTTCTGGGTATTTTGTGAGACTGCCTCACTTTGACTACACACGTTTTGCATAATCCATCTGGAAAAGCATACCGCCAAAGATTAACTCGGTTTTGGGAACATTCCAAACCTGCTTCCGCCATAGAAGCGTTTAATCTCAAGTCTCCACAAATTCCTAGAGGTCTACACTTCGTTTTGTGATCGGACGGACTTCCCATCGTAATGCACAAGCTAAAAGCTACGATAATATGCTTAGGATGAGCCATATACTGAGATTTGTTAAAGACACGTTATATTCAATAAATTTTATCATTATTATACTAAGAGAGCGCGGATTAAATCACACAATTTGAGATTGTTTTCTTGTAATACAAAACAAAATAATTTTCGGTTTTGAGCACCGGTGACCCATGCTCAGAAATGAAGAATAATGAATTGCAACAAGCTGAGCTACTGATCAAATTTGGATGACGGTGGCAGAGTTCAACAGTCGTATTTTGGGGTAGGAGACGATTAAATGGCTTTGATCCAAACTGTTCACAAGTATCACCCGAATTCGGAAAATACTAATAAAACGTGGCCGGTAGTAATACATAAAAAGCATTAAACTAGTTAAAATAGAAAAATGACGAGGTGTTCAATCGATCTCTTTTCCTTAGTTCAAAATATCCATAATTATTGTTTATCGACTGTATACTAGAAGAATATCACTTATTTACAACTCATAACTTTGCTAAACGGATTAACAATTCATCCAAACAATACCAAGTATTTTGATGGTCAGTGCATACACTGTTGTATGATAATAATGGAGGATTATATTTGTTTATATGATAAATTTGGCTTTGTAAGAGAGGCATGAGCTGAAAAGCTAAGAAGCACTGGACAGCTGTTTTGACCTGGTTGGTTCTCATGTGCAAGGCGGATCCATCGACCCAAGTGTGGATCGAACCCGGGACCCCACAGGTAGAACGCAAGCATACTGCCCACTCGTCCACCGGGTAGCTGATCAGAGTATTTCTCACTCTGAATATATATATATATATGTTGAGTATACACTGTTGTTGGTAAAGTAAAAATTCATCTTCACCTGGACAGAGCATGCATAAGTCTACCTCACTCCCTCGACTTCTACTCAGCGCCCCCAATGTAACAGGAAGTGCAATAAGCCTGTCTGGGTTTTTACACCTAAACACGGTTGGCCTTCTTTCACATCTGTGAACCCTATTCATGTAGGACAGTTAATCTGGATTCATGTGTGGGTAGACACGAACCTCGCCGCGCCAGTTCTGTTTACAGTAAATGCGAAAGAGCATTCTGTTGTTTTGTCAGGTTATCAGTATGCGGAATGGCTTGAGGTCGTTCGCTCAGATGTGAAAAGAAATTGACGAAACAAGATCCACAAGCTCCAGATAGATAGACCGTTTCAAAGCACCTAGTATATGTAAGTGTTTCTCTGATCTTGGTCGATCCGCAGTGACACATGGAAGGTTCCGGTGAAGAAACTTTCGATATCTGAAAGATAATCGATTTATAACCTCATCAACCCTTTCCACCTTCATAATAAGATTTGGCTAACTGTAATCTGAATGCATCATGGTCTGTAAAGATTCCTCAAATTATCGGCTGTCAGCGAAAAGTGCGCCTTGAGTAAGTAATGCATCGATTTCACTGGTGTGTCGAGTGAAAACGCAGTATCACAGCAAAGAATGACAAATGAATAGAGGAGAGACTGGAGACCGTAGGATATGTTCGTACACAAACGAAATGAATGGTATCTGGCTTGAGAAGAACATGGAGTTAGTTCTATTGACAGAAATATATAGATAAATACATATATATATCACATATTAGAGTCCAGAATGTGTTCTAAACAAATCATCATAAAATAGTCCTGATAACAATGAGAAAGTTCCATGATTTGCTCATGAGTGCAACAATGCTAGGTTTTGCAGGCCGAAGTAGGTGAATTTTCTAAAGGAAGTCAAAACCGGAGCCTCAAGCCAGCCAAAAATTGAACCTCAAAGTAGCAGGATGGTGTTCCAAAACCGCAAACCATTGTTAGCCGGTGCCCACTTCAGCAATTTATATAACCTTTGGACGGATTATATGTTCAAGGCGCCCAATACATCTCCATGCTCAATCGAGTCGGCGACTACTATCACAACCAGGAAGGTGTGGGTGTTTGTGGTTCGTACACCCCTTCTTGGTTGGTTTGGAATCAGGGTTTTTAGCCAACACCCCTAGATGAACTGACAGTGGTTCACCGACCCGGTTATAGCCCCGAATGTTGGCTTTTTATCCTCTGACTTCAGTGGAAAGAAACTTCCACGGGAATGCAGTGAATAAGACTTCCTACTCAGCATAGGCTATTAGAGATGCATGATCGTATAGGAGCATTTTGTAAGGTTCAAAAGAAGGGTGACCAGCCACAACTAGAGATACTCAACCTCGACTATATTTCGGAGCACTTATACACGATAGTTATCGTTAATGCTGGATATCGTCTCCAGTTCGGGTGTTCAAGACGTGTTTGTTAAATCCTCTTAACGGAGAATTTTTTATACATCGAAGGCTTTGACTTTTGCTGCACCGAATTAAAGTTTTTCGTGACAACTGCCTATTTTTACGTGTTCTCTGTTCTTCCATTTCAACCAAATCCTTCTTTTTCTAGTCAAGAAGGTATCAGCTGATTCACTGTTAACTGGGAAACGGTTCATTGTATCGTTGGTTTCCTTCGGCTGACATCCGTTTGCTCGATGGCTACCAACTGTTCGTGTTACCCGGTTTTAAATGGGATCCCATTTGTCTTGGCCGGCTACGTAGGATCACACTTCAGAGTAAGAGCTCTAAATGCACCTAGAGTCCTGTCGGAGCTGGACGTGCTTTGTCTCACCTGTTGGATGTTAAAAATACATTGAGTCTCGTTTAGCTCACTTAGCAGCTAGTCCGATTACGATTGTGTACATCGTGTTAGACGTCATTTCAGTTGCCGTCGTGTCTGAGTGGCCAATCACTCACTCACCATACATGTATTTGCAAACGCCCATTTCAGTCCAACAGCAAATCAACTGAAAAATTCCTCAGGGTCTTCTTGGTGCACACCAATTTTCGCTGAATCACTGAACACTAGCAAGAAAACCAGCAATTTGATTCAATTTTGTACGAGAGACCATCTGGTCCTTTGTACACTGTGCGTTTGAGATGCGCTCGTAGACAGCTGGAGGTGATCAAGCAATGAGTCACTCGTGAATAGTATCCATTATGCACACACCCACCCAATAGCAGCATATGAAAAAGGACGCACAAAGCTTCTGAAGTTTCATGTCCTTAGAGTGGCCTCTGCTACTCACGTTTGCAACCAACCATAGACACATCCGTGCACGAATCTGTAAGCAACACTGCAACTCGCAGTGAAGCCTACAGTGACTCAGGTGCGTACTCTGCAGATTGATAGGCCGAACACCAGTGACCAATATTCTTCCGTTCTCGCGTTTGTTTTGGAAAGTCTATTTGTGTGGCAATGTATGATATTTTAACTTTATAGATGAAAAATGTGTAGCGTTCGCGTGCCCTTCGACTGGCTGCACTACCATTTCTCGTCTCACCGTTGCTCTGGAATCATTTAATTATCTGTCGATGATCACACGAATTCCATACTCAAATGATGCGTTTGTACTGCTCAGACATTCTCCATTGTGCGCTTTACTGTCTTCGGTCTCACCAGTCTAACAGAATGAAAGGAGCAAACGAGCTGAATGGCAGAGTGTCAACAGTTGCGCGATTCCAGAAAAGACGACTGCCCATTCAATGGTCAGCATGAACGTCCGATCGTTAATCAGAAGGATATCAAACCTGAGAAGTATCTTAAAATCTCGCGAATAATCCATTGCATACTAGAAACACGATTTTAAGGTTTGTTTGTGTCCATAAGGCTATGTTTTCTTCCCTCAAGACTGGGGAAAATGTTCAGGAAGACTAAAAGCGATGTCGTTTCTATCCTCAACTCCACGTAGTATGGCAAGTCAAAGATGGATTTTACGTATTCTTGTAAGGGTATTGACCGTCCGAATATGTTTTGTAACTCTACATTTGGGCATTATTCCTTCTAATTCTCAAGTCAATAACAACTTATTCCTCGACTCTTTTATTCCTTTCATAATGCCTCTATTAACACAGTGCTACTTCATTATTGTTGTTGATTTAAAACACGCTTCTTCCCCTGACTACATTGAATTTAAGAGGCTCAAGTGCTATGCTGGAAATGGTGGCGACTAACATCCCTCTCTCTTATTTTTTTTTACCACATCATGACCAAATGATGATAGGAGTGTATCGAAAAATCGATGCGACATGTGTTGTTTTATCGTGAATGTTAATGTTATAGTGTTAATAACACAGCGATGTCGGTAGAGTAAGGTTACCCACGGTAACCGGAAACGTCGGGGAATATAATTCTCTACCGATATTGCTATGTTATTAACACTATAACATTAACATTCACAACATCCCTCTCTCTGTTTGTTTGAAGCCCCCTTCCCTCACTACTGACATCTGTCGGCTTGCACTTAGACCTAAAATTTGGTCCGCTCCGGCTTCCCCATCATTCAGTGTCGGCAGATTAGGGCTTTCCACCGGAATCCTTCACCGCATAGTATTAGTTACCTCCACCCGTCCCTGCACTAAGTTTCTTGTTTGATTCTTTCTTATCATCTGTGACCGGTCTAATTGAGGTTAATCAGAATTTACGTTGTCCCCTTGAGATTCTATTTCTTCACAAAGATGAGATATCTTCCCTTTCTTCTGAAGATTCTTCGGTGAATGAATCAGGTTTGTGGTGATTGTGCAAAGAGTACGCACGCACCACGATACAGCCTCCTGGTAACCAATCAACAAACGGATTTTCCAACCAGTCCTGTGGCATCAATTGGATTGTCTGAAGGTAACAAAATAAGCCAGAATGCTATCGATTGGACATTGAAGAATCGACCAATGATTGTTGGATGCTTGTGATCTTTATTTGCATGATTTTTTATTTAGAACTAACTGTATCCAGCGCACGTCTTGGTTCCACTTGTCTTTGCGCTACTCAGTGGATTTTCCGACCGAATGCCAGTTCACGCTATTCCAAATAATACTAATGGAACCGTAGCATGGAGTTGCGCACCATCGAATCCCTGAATTAACATCCATATCCGTCTGATATTGAAGAATGGGTCGAACGTTTTGAGCTCTGGTGCAGCTTGCCACAGAACGGAAAGCAGGAACAGTCAGTACTATTTCTCACGGTCAATGAATAGGAAGCGTATTCCCTGCCGAAGAATTTCGCTTTCCCTGACAATTCGGCTGAATTACTATTCCAAATTCTGAAACAGTTTCAACTTACCCACGTGATTCCTGTTCATTTTCAAGCTACGGAGTGGGTGAAATTCAATTCTTTGGTTCGTGTCGATTCATTCATTGCCTTGAAAAGATTTTATCTTGTTGCTCAACAAACAGGTTTCCAAATCCAATTATGGAGACAGACAGAGAAGCAATTATGTGATCACCTTGCTGCAGGCATTATTAAAATTACTCTCTAAAGAAAGTTATTTGAGAAAAAGGGACCTGAAATTCCCCGGTGCTCGGAGGATATTTAGGAAACATGATGATCTCATTAGAGTAACAACCCGTGAGTCTGTTACATTATTTCCGAGCAATTCAGGAAGGAGTAGACCGTTAAATCAGCCAAGAGCTTATCATATCCAGAAAACAAATTACTCTGACCAGAGGATCCCAAACACGAACATTAATCAGTGTATGTCGGGTGGTGAATCCCTGCCGATTCAGAGATGCGAAATGTCATTCCTGCGGTTGGTTGTATTTAGAAGGCATGCTGTCAATGGAAATGCAACATGGTGAGGAGTACATCTTGCTGATAAGAGTAACCCAATCCGATTCACATATTACAAACAATGGGCAAATACAAGCAATTCATTTACAACGATATTATTTTTGGATCCGGAGTCCGACACAGTTTTATTGTGGATACCAGCGGTGGTGAGTCCATCATTTTGCGTGGAACTCTTAAACATGTATGTTCAAATGCTACCCTGAGATAGACTACAACACCAACCCATGCGGACCTTCTTCTGCTGTTTGGTCAGATAATCCTATTCATTCGTTCCCACAGCAACACGATTGTGCTCATTGGATTCTTGTTTTCACAAAACAGTTCGTCTATTCTTAGATTGATGGCAATGAGAACGCTGGGACATTCGTTATCCTTGCATGCAAAAGAATCGAAATCAGATACTACTTGAGAAATACACAAGTTGGTAATACGTTGTGCTGAAAATACGGGAGGAACGAGCGCTCCTGAAGCAGTGTTAGAGGTCGATGATGAGCCAGTATTCTTGATAAGGCGTCTTACCATATGGACAACGTGGGGGAGTGTTGATGGGGCTGGAACAAATGGATCAGAGCGGTGTTATTTCCCGAGTGACGTCATCAACATGGACAACTCTAATTGTCGTGACAATGAAAAGCGATGGCAGAACTCCGAGGATATCCGGTGATTAGCGATTACCACTGAACCCTTGATTACGAAAATATGCAGTGAGGACAATGAAGACAAAGGATCACATGAAGTCCTTACACGGCTGACAGTTTTCGCGGAAGTTAAGCTGGCAGATGCTCACCTTCAGATTCCATTGCATCCATATTCGCGGGCATTAACAACAATCAATACACCGTGGGGGATGTTCCAGTACAATTTACTCCCTTTCGGTTTACATGTTATATCTGGAATCTTTCAGTCCACACTAGACAACGTTGTGTCCGGGTTATACTTATCAAGACGACGTGATTTTGTTTGTAGCAACCAAAGAAGTCCATGATAACAACTTAAAAATCTTAAGCGATTTTTGGAGAAAAACTTATGCACCAAGCCGTCTAAGCGCATATTTGAAGTGACGAAACTAGTTCCTTGGATTCACTACCTGTTACAAAGGATATCGACCAGACCCTGACCGATTCAAACCTCTAATGTATATAAAACTCTCGAAAGATGAAAATCATCTTCGATCAATTATGGAATGCCTTCAATATTATTCACGATTCATTCCTAATTTCGTCACTAGGGCTCAGCCTTCTATTTTTCACTCAATCCGCCACGGAATGAAAATGGGCCAGGGACTGAAAGAACCCTTCACGAATTGATACGGAACATCGCTGAACGTCCATTCCTCGCATCGTTTTCTCCATCAAAATCAATTACACTGGTGACGAATGCGTCGGAGGTGGGTATTGATGCCATATGGGAACAAGAAGGACTTCCTGTGATTTGTATTTCCCGATTGCTAAATTCTGTCGAGAAGGGTTACTGCTAGACCCAGAAAGAAGACTTGGTGGTGTTTTGGGCTATCGGGAGACAAATATTCCTCCGTCACAGCGTTATGAGTGTTTTTGTTTGAAATATAGGTATATCTGTTTACATAAGTATGTATCCCAATACAAACTAATATTTGCACTGAGAAAAAATATGTCGGAAACGTGTCATCTTGAACAATACGGTCGGATAGAACAAAATCACCAGACTTGTTGATTGGCTACAAACTGGAGTGGCGTGTCCATCCACTTGTCAGAATGCGAACCAATTTGGGAGTATCGTTAGTATGTGAATAAAAATTCAACCAGGATGTTCATTATAGCGATTATTATGTCAACTTCAAGAAAATGGGTCACATTCCTAACATTTCTGAAGGGAAAACTGCTCAAAAAATTGGAAAAAGACAGAAAACTTCGTGAGTTTGAAAAAGAAAGAGCAGAGCTGATAATTAAACAGTCTCTGCAAACAGCCACGAAATCGATCGCATGAAAAATCACAATAGAAAAATAAACCATGGAGAGGCTAAAGAATAAAATATCCACTATTCAAACTCCATTTTCATACCGTTTATTACAGAGAGAATGGTGCAGTCGATTTCCGGTACGGAGAAGTAGTCTATCGGACACAGCTAGGAGAAGTTGGGTGAAGGTCAGGGGAATTGTCGACATGACTTCCGGGCCGGCATGTGGACAACCAATGCCACCTGACCATAACCGCCCAATTGTCACAAACTCCAAATCCCCAGGCGCATACGATACTGCTGATAAACCGAGTGTTACATGTAAATATCCTCTCAGATCGCTTTTCATGGTGTTGTCGAAGTACGTAGAGGAGTTTCATTCCATTATGGAGATAGGATATTTTCAGATGCAGATTAGGTTTGTGTAAATTGTTGGAACTCGGAGAACATCAAGTGACACTACGTGAGACGAATAAAAAGGGTTTCACTCACTATTGGATGATTGAGATATTTCCGGGTTTCGGCGGATGCGAGGTATGTAAAAAAGGTAAGGGAGAAAAACAACATTTTCCTAGGTTGGCAAGCGAATGCACACTTGGTTTCACTAGCTTTTACCATATAATGACACGAAACACTGGCAAAAGTTGTTTCACGTTCGATTCGAGACATACTCAGTCAAACAACCTGCATCTAAAGTAGCCCAAAACAACCGAACATGATGACAAATACTTGATTGAGTTTCCTCACTTCGTAGTTCCATAAAACTGACTAGGAACCTAAAGTTTTCTACACGATCGTCTACATCCGTGCCAGTCCAGGTCGAGGGACATGACTTGGCCTAACCAATTCCTGGAATTGAAACCGATTCTGGACTCTATAGGGAAGACAGGTGCAAACGCATGTAAAGGTATTGCCCGTTATCCACAAATTAAATGACAATCGTTCTTCAGGAGTGGAACGATTTCGAAGCTCAGATGTTCGGAACCCAGTTATCTGCAGCACTTAGCATCCGCAGGGACATTTTTATGATAAATCCGTAGAAAATCAGGTTGGTTTTCCTGTACCGCAATAAGGTTTATCAACACCATTAAAAATAGGATGATTCTATGTGATTCAGTCACCCGGAAATTACAGAAAATCAGTTTGAGATGAAGAGCATAACGTGCATGACTCATTATTCCCGGTGCTAGCAGAAATTCCGATATGTCCAATGCAGGCAGTTGTTTGGTGAGAAAAACACGCCCGCCCATATATGAGCGGCAATCATCCGGTGCACCCAACAGAAGACACAAATCGTACCAGCATCATTTTTATTTGACCTTGACCTGTTCCATATTGTGAGATAAACAACAGGTCAATTTAGTTGACCAATTCACTCGCTCGTACATCACAGTTCCCGCAGTGCACGAAATACTTGTAGAGCACATCGTTTTTCTGCAACTGTTTGCGAATGCGACCATCTTCTGCCTTCATAAAGGGATTAACAGTTGGCACAATCTCCAAATTATTGTTTCTTTTGGTGTACATAACAAGACGTTGCTGGTTCCGTATTTCTTTGATAAGAATATATAGAATGACTGATTTACAGTTGGTTTCTACGTTAGCAACTGAGTGTATTCAATCGCTGTATCCAGAGCAAAGTCAGAGGACCTATTTTCATCACAAGGGTGCAGCTACCCATGAGAACTTGGTATGACAAAACGTTTCCATTGACAGAAGACCAATGTCCTAGGGGCTCATAACGTCAGATTTGATCTAATTAGTTACGTTTTTCTTATGGAAACGACTGGAATATGTTGTTTACACTCCCCAGCCAAATTTCCTTGAAGAAACTGAAAGATGATATCACACGTGCATCGTAGAATGTCCCACTTGAAGAAACCAAGGAAGTCTAATAAAACCGATTGACATATGTGTTGAGAGCGAAGGACGGTGCCTGAAACCCTTGCTTTAGGCACCAACGCATGTTACTAATTCTGTGACCAAGTGAAAAGCTGTTTCTTTCTAATAAATAAGCAGATTGCATTCACATAAGATTCGTTTTTTTTAATATCGATCGATCCACCTTCTTGCTACCCGCCTTATTCGCGAATTTAAGGTTGGCTGTGTAATTCTGTTGATTTACCTGCTAATGTTTATCAAATTACTGAGATAAAAGTAGAGCAATAAAGCGAATTTCTAGAGTTTTGATTTGAATGCGCAAAAAGTTCGTTTACGAGCTCCACTACAGTGGCATCTGTTAGTCTCTAAAATGAGCAGAGAGTTGAAGACGCTGACAACTTAATATTTCTCAACTACTCCTCAGCAACTGGCTTCTTGGTTAAACCATTTGTTCCACACTGAAACGACCCGATTTGAAGAAAACGCTCTCCACATTTTCCTGGATGAGGTGATCTGCTTTTCGCTTTCTCAAGAATAGGACATTTGAATTCTTCTTGAAATCTCAAAGCTGACGCGTTTAGCCAGACTAAATGTGTCTTGTCATCGTCCGTTTGATCTGTCATGCAATAACTGTGACTTGCTTAACACGAACGGTGAAAGGTCAACACAAAGCGGCCAGCCTTCCTTATCACAAACGCAGTTTCATCGGGTAAAAATGCAAATGAACCGGAGCTGAAATTGCTACTCAGCAGTGTGTTTCCGGCTTAATGAATCACCTAGTAGGTGTGAAGGTAACCGAGACTGTACCATCACAACGAGACTGCACCTTGACGTGGTGTGATGGCTAGCGCGACTCCATGACCCTGCGAGCTACACAGGATGGCGTCTAACAGCCGTAGATCCAATCACGCCTGAAAGGTCAACGAGTAGAGGCCAGACGGAGACCAGTCTCACCAGGCCAGCTGCTTGGGCACCTCCTGGCTTCTTTCTTCTATCCACTCCCGCCTCTGGAGAGGCCACTCCAGCAAATAAACACGGTGAGGGGAAGTTTACCGGTCAAAAAAACCCCACTAGATGGACGTAGGAGCGGGGTACGTGGGGCTTCCTCCTGAAGGTGGGAGAAGTCTTCGCAATTCATTGGACAGCTACCACCCGCCCAAGCTGGGCAGCCCTCAGCCAATAAGGTGCTGTCCCGTCCACGTTCCGCTTGTCTCATTGGTTGCAAGATTGGAAAAAAACGAAGGGCGGTCAAGCTAAGACCTGGCATGAGGGTATGAAATCCCTAACCAGGAGACTAGGTCACATGGGCCCCGTTAGGCTCCTTGGCTGGGGACCTCGGGATGATGGTCACCGACGGTTAGTTACACTGAGTGATACGGCTGGGTTTCGCAAACAATGGCGCTCGTGCATCCACTCGTTATTTT
>UZAN01041887.1:0-24528 GCA_900618425.1 Echinostoma caproni
CAGATCAGCTGTGTACGAATTTAGGAGGACCACAATAGGGACAGTAATCGCGAGGAATGAAGATTTTGCAAAACCGATAAATCGCAACCCGATCAACAATCCTGATGGTTTGCTTTTGCATGCGATCCGTTCGTTTCGTTTTGTAGCAGAAAACGAACACGCTGCGCGTTATCATTGCACGCAACACTTTGTAGGACCACAAAAATGATTTGGTATCCGAGTGAGTGGAACTAACTCGGGAGAACACATCCGGATCACCGATTGGTGTTGATACAATGCTATCATTATCATTCATAATAATACTCATCTATAATATAAACATCTAGCTCCCCTTTTTGTCAAACAAAAATATAACCAACATTCAGAAATAGGTTGTGACTGGTTCAAGGTCACCGCGGAGGACGTAAAACAACCGATAAACTATGTCCTGGAGGCTGAGGGTTATAACCAAGACGTAACACAAGCTAGACAGACGGATCATAACGCTGGGCATTTGTGGGTGAACACCTATCCAAAGTACCGATTTCAATAACTTTGTAGTTTAATCGATCTGCTTGGTACTAATTACTGCTAATGCAACACGGTAAAACACAGTCGTGCTTCTGGCTTTCCGACGAATCCTCGAATTGCCTTTGTTCAAACCATATATTTCGTTATGCAAAAGTTTTACTATCCAAAATTGCGTTGGCTGCTCTTTCCAGTTTGAACAAACAACAAGCTCCAAAGATTTATCAAATACAACACAGTCTCCAAGAAGAAATCGCAACTGCAGGTGGTGGACTAGTCCATTAACCCGAGACGTTGAACGTGGATGAGTTCGGTCGTTTTAATCAACACCCAGTGCAAACCTGATCATATAACAAACCGGAAGCGTGAAAACACCGATATCGTTTCCGGATTCACTTTCTGCAGTAAATTTCCGCTTATGTCCCCCCAAGTAAATTTCCGTCAACTGGCCAAATCGAAATGCTCTATAAGAATTTTGAACTATTGAGGAATTATTTTCTAGCATTTCTTGATCTTTTACTATCGTTTTGGAGATCTGCATTGAAAATGTCCCTCTTCCCTATTAGCCCTATCAAATGCTCCATGGTTGGTACTATTCTGTGACTTTCGGATTCGCTACTGCTCACAAAGTTGGCTGATCAATAAACACAATTTCATTGCTTTTCGGGGGTATGAATTCAGAAGTACCAGTCATCCGTTTTAATTATCTACCCTCTGCAATTCGGATTTAAGACTATTACTTTGTTTGTGTTAAGTTTGTACCAGCTATTCATGTGACTAATAATTTCCGATATAATCTATCGGTTGGACTACCTTTCTCACGGCACAGCACACAGTTACATTTTGCTGATCACCGCTTCCATTAGGACTAGGTATGAATCCTATTCTAACTGTATCATTTAACACTCAAAATTTGTTTCTCAGTCAACTGTTCAAGCTCAAACGTTACTCTCGCAGTCCGACATTTTCCTTCTTTGGTACCTCCAACTCCCTTCGCCTCTTCTACACAGCATATCGATTACATCCGTGTTTCCCTAGTAGCCTCTTCCGCTTCCCGTTCTCTTCTTGATCAGAGATTTGCAGTCACAAGCCCATCACCTGGCTGCTATCCTTTCTTCCTCTTTCTCCCTATCATAACGTTGTTCTCCCTGTGTCTTTACCCAGAGGCATGTCTCCCAGCAATTATAATTCTCTTTTTTACACCTGTTCAAGGAAATGTGTTCCTGTTAATACCTCCATCCATCCCCCTGCCGTTTTAGAATCATTATGACGTAAATTAACATACGGATTTTGACAAGATGATATTCTTTAGCTCATGAAAGTTGTTGTTTCAAATCTATTCATGTGGATGTGCTATGAACAGTAGAGCGAGAAATCTTCACAAAACTTTAAATAAAAGCAACCTATTGCACAAGTTTTACCTTTTAGTTTGCCCCTAAGTTTGGTCGCATACCAATGGAAATCAAATTGCGGCGTGTGCACTTAAGGCCACTGACAGAACAAGGCGTTTCTAATTTCAGCCTGCTAATTCCTAACTATATTTGCCAAAATGTTTTGAACGATTGTCCTAGCAAAAAAACGTATGATTATCAGATTTGCACGAATAACAACAAATATAATAAATAAACAATACATAATTGGTGAAAAGTTTAGCAGAGCCCATAGGATTCGAACCCAGGCATGGACGTCACCTACGCTTGTGTGCAGCGCACTCTCTACCAGCTAATCTATCAGACCATGTGGCTTATCAGCTAAGCACTCCCATCCTATAGTTTTTCTCTGGTAGGCAGGCCACAACGAAACTGCACCCCAAAAATTCCTTTAGTCGACTGATTCGCATTTACCCGGGGAGGAAAATTTGCTTTTCCAAATTTCACCCGTTTCAGGGGAATCCAGTTATACATAGGCGGATTTATCACGATGTACTTACTTGTCATATTCTTTTGTGATCAACAACCATAGGCACAAGTGGATCAGTGGATCATAAACTAAATTTCCCATACGCAATGAAAAGCACTTGAAATAAACTCGCATTTATCAATATTCAGCATTTGGGTTCTCATGTACATATGGGATTGTTTCAATGCGAAAATTTTTCACTCCGTATGAACATAGGTAAACTTGGATGATTGGGTCAGGTACGATGCATACCCCGTGATTGATCAATAAACCGGCGATTTTCCTTTTAGAATGCTATGCAAGGCTGAGGGAAGGTCATGTGGAGGTCAGAAAATGCAGCTGCTCTTAGGAGTTGGTAAACAATACCCTAGTTTCGTTTGTCCCTAGGGTGTTGAACTCATGACTCCCTCTGGGAGATAGTTGCGGTTTCAGGACTATTGATTCCGTTGGAGTTATAAATGGGTTCAATTGTTAGTATTTGGTAAGTACAAGTTATACTCTTTCTCTCGGAAACCGTGCTTCGCATCCACATTGCAGATCGCATCTGGGCTTGAATCCTGATCGCATTTGTTTGTGCCGAATTGAATTGACGGTCCAAAAGATCGGTTCAAAGGTCAAAGGGAAAATATTATGCCACATAATGTTGTTGCACCTAGAAAAGAGGAAATCCCATTCGTGGTGAATGGACTCACCAATTGTGTTAGCGTCTATCAAATCGGATATCACAGCTGCCTTCAATTGGACCACTTGGTAACCGTTTCGTATAGGACCGTCAAATCTGTCATGTAACGCAACTTGTGTAATGCAATCTTCACAATTATATCTGTGATATTCCTTGTGTTTCTCCTGCACGTACTTTGAAATATGCAGATGACGTCGTATTGTGTCACCCATTTCTATTTGCTCCGATCTGAACTCCTTCACCGACAATCATGATCAAATTCATTCATTCTCCTCATTCACGGGTTAACCTTAAACCCCAGTAATTGTGTTAAGTGTTTACCTAGTTTTGCTAGCTCTCCATATCTGACAGACCCCACAGTGATAAATAACAATCCTTTATGTAGGGTGAACTCAGTCAAATATCTTGTTGTGACCATAGATAGCAATCTTCATTGGTCAACCCACATTCGCAACTGCTTTGATAAAATGCGTCCCCTATCATTTCAAATCCGAAAACCCAGTTAGTTCCGCTCATTCCAGTCAGTTATTTCTACCTTTGTTTATCAGTGTGTATTTTCTCCATCTTACTTCACTGTTCCCCAGGTATTTTTCCTGGCTTATTCAAACAGAATTGCAAGGGTTTACACCGCGGTCTAACTATTATTAGCCGCGTATCTTGTACTCGTGTAAATGAGTCAGTTGTAAAGGTTTCAGTGTATCATGTAACTTCCTGTGTGAAATTGGCGGAAAGAATTCCCACAAATCCTGACCACTCATGCAGAACTGACACGTTGTCGTTCCCATCATTCAACACGCTCTCAATTCCGCGAAATTTCATCTCGACTAAACGCAAACCGAAATTCACTTATACCGTACTTCACACGTTTACTCACAAAGAAAAAAGGCAATATATGAGATTTGTCTTAACATTGGATTATAAAATGTCCCGATGTCTGTAAACATTTTCTTCCCGTTTGATTATGTACTTTTTGACGATTGGCATTTATCAAATCTGTGCTCCAGTGCTGGCAAAAGTTATACAGAATACGCAATACAATACAAAATACAATTCGAGGGCTGGAATACTATCCATTCAAGGTCAGTGTGTTTTTNAGTTATTTCTACCTTTGTTTGTCAGTGTGTATTTTCTCCATCTTACTTCACTGTTCCCTAAGTGTTTTTCTTGGCTTATTCAAACAGAATTGCAAGGGTTTACGCCGCGGTCTAAATATTATTAGCCGTGTCTCTTCTATTCCTGTGAATGAGTTAGCCTTGAAGCTTTTAGAGTATCTATCACACAACTTCCGGTGTAAAAATTGCGGAGAAGATTCTCACAGATCCTGACCACCCGTTGCACGAAGAACTGACCAGTTGTCGTTCCCGTCATTCCACACGATCCCAATTCCGCCAAATTTCATCTCGAATTATCGTTTACCGAAATTCACTTATGCCGTACCTCGCTCGTTTACTCACTAAGAAAAAGAGGACAATAAGTGAACTTGGATTATCAAATGTCCCCATGTCTGTAAACATTTTCTCCCCGTTGATTATGTACTTTGAGACGTTTGGCATGTATGATTTTTTAACTGAAATATGAGCTCCAGTGATTTGCAAACTTTTTGCACAACACAATTCAATACAATATAATTCACAACTTTAATGCCTAGCTTAAACCCGATTTCACCCAGCTTATCTGACAGAAAAGCCAGATATTACTTTTTCATTAAGTCCTATGGAAATGTCAAGTGCTCCATTTAGTGTTATGCTGCTCGTATCCCGTATAACTGTAAGCAGTTTCATAAACCTTTGTTGATTTGGAATTCTACGAGGCTTGTAAATATCATAATCTGGTGCGATCTGCGTGCGATTAACTCCGTGGATTAACTCAAAAACAGAACCAGCACGGAACATGTTTGCTTTCATGATCCCTTTAATTTTCTTCTCTTTAGACATCGCAAAACCCAGGCGTCGAGTTGAGTATAGCGTGTTACCCGAGTTTCAAGGAAGATACGACCAATTCTGTTGGAAATCTCTCTCCTAATCATCACTGAGATTGTCTGTATGGACAAAAACTAAACAGAAAGTGATTGATTAAAGATTCAGATAGTTCCAAGATAGTCAGTCCATCAAAGCCAAAGAAAGTAGGGAAGAGCTTTGCCCCGACAAAAGGGCATATCTTTGAGAGGAAAAAGGAGCTAGTTGGCAGAATAGTCCAAGCCGAATGTCTTGTCAAAGCCAGAACTCATTTGATTTCTGGATAAGAAATAGTTTCTATATTATAATAATAAAAATAAAGATGTGGATTGAGATTTTTGCACCATCAGAGAACTCTAGAAAACTAAATCCTAATGCATCCGGTCGGTTTGGGCAATTTTTACTGGACTGGCGACGGACGGGGGACGGTGGGTAAACGTTCCAAAATGAAATCAAATGCCTACAGGGATTGATTGAAGGCTTCATTCATCTGTTAAACTGCTCAAGGTATAGACGGATTGCTGAGACATGCCCCCTACGCGTGCTAAAAAGTCAACTGGATCTTTCAATTTAACATGAGCAATAATAATCGTGCCTTTAACCAACAAAACAACGAGGGGTTACTGCGCAACTTTGTCTCAACAGTTATTAGCATGGTGCAACAGCCATCTTATTCCTTCGAATATGGGGAGAGATGATACTTGTTTATCACACTACATCAATCTATGCACCCGTGTTGTGTATTCTATTAACACTGCCCAGAAATGATCACCTCAGAGGACATCCGTTTAAAATTTTGTTCCAAAAGAGTCGGCTAGACTGCAGATGTCATTCTTTCCTCTTCAGAGTTTGTATTACCTGGAACTCTCTTCCACCTCAATTTGTTTGTTCACCAATCATCGAGTCATTCAAGTCTCGATGGATCGATAAAGCATTGGACTACGTCTAACTGTTGAGCACCCGTGAGTGCGAGTGGGTTTAGTTACCGGGCAGTTCCCTTGTTTGTGAAGTATATTGGATTTATTGAGTTATTCGCCACGTTTAACGTTTACATTGGTCGAACATTATTACTGTAAGGAATCTTCCAAATAGACCTTCAATTGGCGTTAAGGGCTCTGCTATCTTGCTCACGAGGTCTCGTTGAACTGCAGCACGGACCAGAAACAATGCGAGCATTAGATGATTCTCATGAATTCAGAGGAAATTGGGATTTATGAAATTTACTAGTAATATAACGAAAATGGTATCACGAGGAGAGAAGTTTAGCATTGCAGCCATTCACCGATCGTAGTCAGGGCAGAAGCTGGCCCCTTACCCCTTGAGCTATACAGCTGAGGATCGGCAATTGGAGTACACGATCGCATCGAAAGAAATAACGGGTTAATTGGTGTGGCCTCCCGCCCCTCCCACGCAAATTCAGGGACCTGAGGGTCTGTGCAAACACTTTATTTTTATTCCTGTGTAATGATCACAAAGCATCGCAAAAACACCCCACTCGGTGTTAAACTTTTGTTCTCTATTAATCTAATTCAGCTTCCGGATTCCACCAGTCGTGCTGGCGCTTGAGCGCGCGCGCGCGCGCACAAAATGAGCTCACCAAATATGGCTAAGACAGCTGTCTGTATACTGTGATTTTTGGGTCGAGTTTTGGTGCCCTCGTTTAGAAAAGCACGTAAAAATGTACGTATTACTAAATTTTATTCATAGAATAAGAATTTACACCAAACAAAACTACTTACTTATTGTGGCTCGGAAAATAAATAGACAAATCCTTAAATTTGTCGGGAAAAGAATAAAGTGATCAATAATCAATAAATTATGATAAGGTCAAAATACCACGAAATACCATATCAGATTGCCTCTAATCTGGAGTAAGAGAGAGGAAAGTCTTGTAAACAAACAAACAAACAAACAAAATGTATTTACGTGGACTCACATTTCTAACTGGAACAAAGAATATGCACTAATTATGAGGCACCCTCCCCCCCCCTTAGTACTGTGTCCACCACCAACTCACCCGATTACCAGTACCGCGTAGCTGTAACGAAACCAGCCATGGCCATTCGGCCACGCGAGAGACCTGGCCCCCGATGATGCGTTTATTTCGAGATTTGTTGAACAGGAATAGAGAACCTTCGTACTGATTCCGACCGCAGTGTGCTCGAACTGGTAATGGTGTCGGAAGATAGGCAAGATGACATCAATGGTAAGCGGTTGAAATATATCCATGAAGCAGACGCTTTCAATGAAACCTTTATTATAATGGCTTTGGCATGAACTCAGTAGGAAACATACGTTCGCTAATCGTGTATTCATGTATATTATTATTATTATTATTATTATTATTATTATTATTATTATTGTTACTCTTATTGATAGCGTGGTCGTTCGTTTTCCTGGATGTATTTTTCGGCAGCTGAGATTTGATAAACATGGGATAAATAAGTTTAATATTATCGGATGCATATACAGTTACGCAATTCTGATAACTGAAGCCCTTATCCTCGGATAAATTTTGGGTGACTTGCGTGAAATAATAATAAAAAAGTTGCGTAACCACGAGCGCTAGTCCTTAGGGTAGAGAAAGCGGTACGAATCCTGGCCTGATCGAAACACTGTGGGCTATTACTCTGAATTAGTAATAATCCAGCTATTCTGATACAGATTACAAGGAATCCATACATTGTTTATTGGAACACCAAAGTATAGCTTCAGTTGGATGAGGCAAGAGTAGAATGGGAGCAATGATATAGGCATACTGGTTATTGTGTTTGTGTATGTCGCCAGAGACTGGGTGTTTGGTTGGATAAATGCAAATGATATCTTCCAACACGAATGTCGGTGATTCGTTGCAATTTTCGCAAACGGGGTTTGAATATGTAAACACACCGGGTACCAAGTTTTAATTTTTATCACATCAGTACGAACATTTTGAACTCGGTTCCAAGTTGATTGGAGACGCACATATCTTCAGTTTCTACTGCACTGAGTGGCTAGTATTGATGCTTCCTGGAACAAATGAAATCTTAACCAGTAAAACGGGATCCGGAATCGAAGTATTAAATATAGGCAGAATTTCACCTACCTATTGACTATATCAATGACATTTAATGTGGCCCATATTTGTGAATGTATCCGTGGGATTTAGATTAAAATTCTCATTCCCAATCATGATTTCATATGCCAGTTTTGAAGTAAAGGAAGACCTCACATTGCTGATTGAAATCACTGTCATTGCGCCAGATATTTACAGGCGGAATTTCATATGTGCTTCTTTGCACCAGGCAGTAAGAGGCGAGAAAGGCAGATGCACGAGAAGCGTCTCCATTCACAAAGGGAAACAAAATTGACCATTACATCATTCCCCGGATGGTCCATCCTTGATCCAAAGTAGCAAGACACCAGACCCTGTTCACAAGCGAAGTGATGGGAAATAAATGGAACTGGCCAAGATTGTACTGTTATGTTTCAATTGCTTTGCTCTTAGAGAATAATTGAAGTGGACCAAAAAGTTGATTTGAATACTTCAGATTGATAGGCATCTCATTGCGCATTTATTTTTGGTTATGATACCTCCCGATTGGCAAGTTATAAGGCATGTCAGTATGTGAAAGTTAACTATGTATGGTTAGTCAACCTTTCCAAATGACGCCAACCAAGCACCTTCGCGTTCCAGTTTCTGGTCATTGGGCCATGGACCAGCAGTACCGATCAATCAACAGTCATTCAATTCAAACGGGAGCCGTATGACCCGAAGAACGAGAACGGTGGTTGGCTGATATTCATTTGACCAATGATATTTCTATTTGCACAGTGTTTAATCCGATCGCTTTCTTTTGATAAACGAACCGCTACGTCTGTGGTCTTTTTCTTACATCTCGGTAGCGGGATTAGTAGGATTCTGTGCTTCATTTGCAACCGTGATTCGTAGGTTGTACTTACTTCGATTACTACACTATGAGCCCAATCAGTCAGGCATCGCGGTTCTAGCCAACGCCTTCAGATAAATGTACTCTAGTGCGCTCGCTATACCCTGTCCCATGAAAACAGGAATTTCAATTTTCCAAATGTGCCATTGTTGCAAAACATACCCAAAGCAAACAGAGAGTAGCGAACAAGCTCGTTCAGGGGTGATTTCACTACCGGCTAATACATCCCAATTGATGTGAAAAATAATTAGTAGAGGAGCGAAATCATGACTAAATGGGAAGAGAAACAATCAACATTCCAGTCCGATGACCGGGTGCCGCTTCCACTTCGGTCATCACAAATACGCACTGGCTGGGGTCATTAGGGGCTATTGGGTGGGTGGATTCCCGTGCTGTGTGTGCTGTTGGTCACAGGGAAACCGAGTGTTCTGACACATTGCTTTTGTGAACATAGAGGCAGGGGGTTGTGTTCGGATAAGTGTCTTCTAATGCGGCCGCTATACGATTTATTCCCACACGGAAACAGTTAAACACTCACACACACACAGAATGAATCCGCAGAGGCATTTCTCACAGTGAAGCTTCGCGTCATTTTCACCTCAAGGCCACGTTTACGGTTCAAACTCAAGGATAAATTGTTTATTTCAGTAGTCTCGTTTATCCGTATTTGTTTAACTTTTTCTGTGTTAGACAAGGTATATTGGTGCAATTATTTATATGAACGGGTTCACAGGTACCACTCCTCTTGGCTGAGTAGCAGAGTGACTTGGACTATCAGCAGCTTGATCGTTTCGTTCATAGTAGGATCAAACCACGTGGCTTAGGCATTTCGAACTTACTACTGGCTTCGCAGTCGTTCATCGAATGGGTGTTAAAAATCTCTTTATAACCACAGTGGGAACGATCCGAAAATATATAATCCATAATCCCCTTGACTCTATGCTCACACTCGGTTTCCCTGTGACCAACAGCACACACAGCACGGGAATCCACCCACCCAATAGCCCCTAATGACCCCAACCAGTGCGTATTTGTGATGACCGAAGTGGAAGCGGCACCCGGTCATCGGACTGTTTTTATGGGACAGAGTATAGCGAGCGCACTAGAAGAGGTTTGTTTGAACGAGTTGGCTGATTCGGATCATAGTTAACCGTTATTTTCTGACACGTGACGTGATTTGCCTACCGGAAGGTATCATAATCAAAAGTAAATGCACAATGGGACCTTTATCAAGCCGAATTTTCCAAATCAAATTTTTGATCCACTTGAAATATTTTCTAAGAATGTATATATCGATTGAAACAAGACGACATTGTAAAACATTTCTGATGGTTCCATTCGGGTACTCATGTTGACCGTAAATTGCTGAAACTTGACTTAAAACCATTCATCTTCACCGATCCAATGATGTCTTACGTATTCCTATTGCATACACTTTTGTTATTATATGTCGAGGAGTTTAAAACTATTTTTCGGGAAAAGCCTGTGGTTCGTTCGTGATGAACTGGGTGACAGCGAACAGACTGGTATTTACTAATGTGTTGTCATCTCAAACAGCCTTCAATTTTTCTATCCGAACAATTGTACAGTTGTAAATCACTCGAAATACTTTTAAGTGCCGTTTGGATCTGATCATAGTGTATATCTGCCGACTGAGAGTTCGACGTTTCGTGACCTACAAGGTACTGGTACGTTTATCCTTTTGCCTGTGGCCTGATTGATTGATTGATTGATTGATTGATTGATTGATTGATTGATTGATTGATTGATTGATTAGCAGATGTAGTACACACGCACGCACGCCATGTCGACTGAGTTCTTTACAATATCGATCGGTTCCAGCCAATCAGATAATAGTATTGGACGCTTCCCACGCTGATTGATTAGTTGACTGTTTAAATACTTGCTTGACGGATTACAGTTGTTGTTATTTGATGCGTAAAACATTTATCGGTCTCCTGTTCTACCTGTTGATCCTTTGTGCTTGCTCACCGGTCTATCACGCGGATACGTGTGTGCTCTCTACAATAAACCTATTGCATCACAGACTGCTTGCTTAGTTACTTACACGGGACAGAACACGACCGAAAATCGATTGAGTGCCCTCGGGGTAGAATGAAAACCGCGTTTCACATGCCCCTGTTCTGTTCGACTCAACCGAATCCGTTAGCTCTATAAAACTTTTCACATTTTATTGCAACAGATCAAAATTGGTTCGGGATTCTGTTCAGTCTAAAATACACGTTAATTGCTATGTTTTAGAAGTAGCTGTTTGTGTGCCAAGAATCGAGTTCACTATTCGTGCATGATGACAAAAATGTTTTTCGCCACTGCACTGTTCTCCTTTTCGAGCCCATCAGTTGCGATACACAATGCTTATTCTTGTCATTGATTAAAGTGGTTCGTTGATATAAAAATAATTATTTTAGCTGTTTTCAAATTGGTTTGGATATCTTTCTGCGGTGTTTCATGAGGTTCAGGTTTTAACTCATAGAGAACAAGAAACAGAATTTCGTGTAGGTTAAAACTTATAAACGTTGAATAAATACGATGGGATCTTTGGCTTGCTTTAATTGTCTAAAGAATCCCACAGAACACAGTTTAAATAGAACGAAGTGTTAAACAAGCTCTTTTTCACTGATTCGTATTGGCATGACTACGAATCATTCTTTGTTCGAATTGAAGATGTAGGTAGGAATAGTAGTAGGCAACAATATACAAATGAACGGATTGATAAAACCCATAGAATAAATTTAAATCTGGAAGTTCTAAATAAATACCACTTGTGTGATGAATCATCACCTATTGATTATAAACCGCGAAGAGCGTATCATAATTCACCTGGTAGAAAATGTCATTGATGACCTTGGGTCCAAGGGTCGAAGTAAAGGGTTACAATATTTGTCAATAAGGCTCCGAAAGCCTCAGTGTAGTCGGGGTAGGTGTCTCGGGTTGCGGCCAGTCAACCCTTCCCTTGCACCTCGCGAAATGCTCCAGCACGGCCAAACGTCTCAAATAGCCTTTGCTGAGGAGGTCCTACTCACCGTTTTTCCGTGGCGGAGACGCTTTCCACACCAAAATGAGAAAACAAAAATCCAATGTCCGAGGCTATAACCGGGTTGGTGGACCGCTGAAGGTTCCCCTAGGGAAGTTGACTAAAAACCAAGAATCCAAATCAACCAAGAAGAGGTATACGAACTACGGGCGCACTTTTCCGGTTGTGTCAGTGGTCACTGACTCCATTGGGTATCCAAGTGTTTTGGATACCTTGGACATTTGACCCCGTCCAATGGGCGTATGATCTAACGAACTGAAAACCAATCCCCAATGGATTGCGGATTCTGAGCTCCATCCTGTTGTCTTGCAGGTCTGGTTTTCTAGCCAAAGGCTTCGGCTGTGGACCCTGAGGGTTTCCCTTTCTTCATTCAGGGCAACTGGGAAGTAACATGCCCACACCACCTAGGAACACAGTCTACATAAATCTTTTTGTTCTTATGTTCTGGAACATTTATCAGTTCTGTGTTATGTGGAAAATTTATACAAAACACTGAATTCCGAATATGATTACCTAAAGTCTACCATTACAAAAATTAATAAAGATTTGTTCTGTTTCAAATGTTTGCTATGAGTTTTCATTTTTTTCTGGTATCATAGCCTCAATGTCTCAAGTTTCCACTAGACAGTTTAGCGGGCTGAGTTCGAACGGGCATCGGACACACGGTGAGTAATACCACAGAAGTGCATACTAATCTGATTCACAATTCCATACACCAATCCGGATCTGTGTACTCAATTAACTCCAAAACTGAACACGGTTAATGCTTGTGTAACACAGGTGGATCGTTATCTTCTAACTCGGCGTAACCATGTAACCGAAGTGTTAGCGGTCAAAAGGGTTAGTGCGGTTTCAAATCTGAACTTTTTGGCGGTTCTTCAGGACATTTATTATTCGTTTACACTGATAAGTTGTTTTGATCGGAAGCGGGCGGGGATAGGGGTGTGGGGGACATAACAATACATTTCGCGTAACAACCCTATTGAATATCCGTTGCCTAGAAATGCCAAAATGTATCGATCGACATGCAAAGTTTGTGAATGTATAATAGTGTGAAAACGTTTTTGGTCCCATTTGATGTTTGAAAGGTCAGAATAATGTGACCGAGACCGATAGTAATGAGGCTTCTGACTGATCAGTGATACTGCGTTTTCCGCCCGTGAATTGCTGTCAGTTTAGTATTATTCATGTATGCACCGGAGCGACGGTGATCAATCACTTACTGTTTTCCGTGTCCAGTGGTTCACGTCCCAAGTGTCGCAGAATTTGTCCCCAATGAACTGCCTGTGGGGGTGAGAAAAGATAATAAAAATAGTTGGTCCAATAAATGTGTATTAATTCATCATATACAAAAGCTAAATAAAAACGTTGTAAAATAGAAATGTAGAAACACTAAATAATAGCGGTTTTGGGGTTCCATGAATGTGTTAATTGATATGAAAATGATTGATGATGTGAATCGCTTTCGTAATAATTTTCCTAAGGATTCCTGAAAAAAAAACACAATTAAGTCACAGTTACTTGTGAGTAGTGTTGTGGGATAACTGATATTACTTGATTAGGACTGTCCATTCTTCAGACTTCACCTTCACGCAAAATCCTGAGTTCATCCATGCATCCATACACTGGGAAGCACTAGATTCTAGTTTCATCCTTACAAGAGTTCATCAGTAGTGAATATCCATCATCTCACTGTCCGGAAATGGAAATTCAGACCCTGTGCATTGCGCGTATGTTGCAACTGTGCTCAAATCCCGGACGGCGGGACGGTGGATATGCACTGCTGATGAGCTCTAACATGAAAGAAACTCAAGTTCAGTGTTTTCGGGTGTATGGTTACGTGGATGAACTAAGGATTTTGCATAAAGATGAAGTCCGTAGAGTGGTCGGTTTTAATTAAGCAACAGAATTAATCTAGGTAGATAAGCGCACAAAAACAGCATGCATATTTCTTTTGAAGCGGGTGATTGAAAAAATGCTTTTAAAGAGGAAATCGTGTTTTCAGTTTTCTGTAATACAACTTATTTAGGCCATACTTGGAAGTCTCCATAGATAATCGACTGCGTTATCCTCACGGAGAATATGCATATCCTCGAATTCTTTCAAATTAACGCATAAACTATTTGAGTCAAAATCTAGGGTTATTCAGTACGAATTCTAATACTTTATTCGTTGAACCGGTGGAAACATTCCGTAACTGTTCAGTTAAGTGCACGCGCGCCGTCAAAAATGCTAGAACGAAGTGAAACACTGGGTGACGGGGGAGTAGTTCAGTTCTGTGAATTTGGTTAAACAACTTTTGTATCTGCATTTTGCGTGTCACGTGCACACCTGATTACATTATTTAGTTGTGACATGTTCTTTACTGATTAGAAGTAGAGCCAGGTGGCGCAGAACACAGAAAATTTTATAAGCATTAAACAATTCAATTAAAGAAGTGCGGTCGTGGTCCGGTAGTAAGGTCACCAAATTACCACCTCAGGAGATGTGTGTTCGAATCCCACCACCATCACCGTCTGACTTTTCCCATGGTAGCCCCGTGATTGGTCGCTTCCCCCTTCCTGAAAATTCTATCATTGTGTATTCAATAAAAGAAAGTAAAAATTTAAAAAGTGCAAATTCATGGACTCAAATCAATTCTATAGAATCCCAATTTTATTTGCCCCATGTAACGGTTTGTTTGATAAAATCTGGCAATACAGGGTACAATTTATTTTCCGGTTCATTATCCTGTGAATATAAATAATAAAATAAACAAATAAATAAATTATAAAATAAGTTTGATATATTGTGGATTGGTTCATGTAGGGTTACTTTGTAAAAGAGAAGCCGGAAGAGGTCAAGATTTGCACATTTATATATATATATAATCAGAGGAGGAAAAGGAAAAAAATGGAGAGAGAGATCCTCACGACATATTTCATTACAATTTGGATTGTTTGATCTATAGACTGTTTTTGGTAGACAAACCCCGGAAACAGTACCGGAGAGTAACAAGTCTAGCTAGTGAGGAGGTAAACGAGATCTAACAGATATAGAAACTATCAATGGATACCCCAAGCCGGACGTATGCGTTTTCGGTTCAGGATCTTTGGTGAGGCATTTTTGAACGGGTTAATCACAGGAATATTTGAAACGCAAACGTCGCTCATCATACCAGATCCGTGTAAAAAAACTGAAAACTGAAAAACTTGGGCGTTGTGCTCATGGTTATCGAGAAAATTCGCTATCCTTAGCCATGAGGAACAAAAAAAAACACAAGTCTTTAGTGAGCACATTTCGACCCTTTCTCAAGTCGTTTAACCGGTCAATCTCATGTTACAAACAATTACAAGGCGATGAGTTGACGAGATCCTTTGGAACTCGGATGTGATTCAAGCATGCGCGTGTGTGTATGTGTTATTTAACGTTCCACGTGGGGTTCGGACGAGTGAAGTTAATTTGACCTTTAGGTCAAAACGTGTGAATTGATCATTTGGCATTTGAGATGGAGGCGAGACTACTGCGTTTGCACAAGTGTTAATTTTTACCAAACATCTGTGGAATGACTGCCCAATCGGATCGATTGAGTCCCATAGGTTTGGCGTGGATCATGAGCGCTTCGGCTAACTAAACGTTCTTTGTGACTTCTGAACCCACGCTTTAGAATATGCGGGTTTTTGAAATCAACCGTATTTCCTTCGCACATTGCGCGACCAGCGATTGCAGATTTGTGTTTTACTCGATTCCAACTTGCTGCATCATTTGGTACCTTCTTCTTCGTTAGACGCATGTCATTCATGTGTTCTGGCTTCTGGAGGCCTGGCCGACAGACATCACAGGACAGTCCAGACAACTTGTTCTACAAACTACGTCAGAATTGTCCCCTTTTGTATGCGGGTCTTTGAGATTAACCAGTTTTCAGTAAATTGTGTTAGTGTTTTTTAAGTTAACCCTCACTAACAATTGCACACAAATACACATGCTTGAATCACATGAGAGTTCCAAAGGATGTCGTCAGCTTGCAACGGGAGATTAATCGATTAGATGACTTGAGAAAGGCCTTCCAAGAAGGTCGAAACGTTGTTACCAAAGTCTTGTGTTTGTTTGTTTCGTTCGGCGTGGCTAAGGCAAGCTAATTCCGTCAGTAAAGACGGCTGATTTGATTAATCTGTTTGCCACAATAAATTTGAGTGTGAGAACACTACCACCAACAACAGTCAACTGAAAACATGCTTAACACGTTGATCTGTGTTTACGGGGAAGGCTAAGCAATTTTTGCTATTGCGCAAACAATAAAGAGCTGATGATTCGACGGTGCTGCAACGACCATTTACTTGAAACTGCGAACCCATCTAGTGCGGGTAAGACTATATCTGTTGAGAGTAACTATGAACAGTGCGGCACCTTTGATTGATCCCATGTCATCAGTTCGGGAGAACATTTACGACAGTCTTGAAAAGTATACTGTCATCAATTGATAATATATTTAAATTGCCATGTTGATAACACTAATAGTAATAATACTATTAATAATAATGATAATAACAATATTATTATTAATAATAATAGAAGTTTGATTCGGAAGCCCAGAATAGCCATACACCAGTCTGTCCCACAAATTATGAAACGCGTTTTCGTGATCAGGGAAACCGAGGGCGAAATTAGATCTTTTACATACCAACGGCTTAGATGATAGGGAATGTGTGAAATCATATAATCCTTCCATGACGCAGAGCATCAGCAGTCAGGGGTCAGTCAATGATTTTGATCCTCGGTAAGAAACCACTCAAAATGCTCCAGTAAAAGTTGATCAAGGTGCCTATAAATAGATACACTCATTGTAACTACTTTATCATATCAAAAGACAGCTCATAACACATTGACTATCTGTCCGAATTGTTGTTTGGTAGTATTGAATTTTTTATGTCGAGATAGTGAAAAGTTCAGTAGCCTCGGTGGGATCCGAACACACGTATGGTCACCGCCTACGCTCTACCAGCTGAGCTACGAGGCCACACCGATAGCACTGGTCTTTTCACAAAAGGGTAGGCGGCGCCCATGGGTAGCTTCGATCCCTACCGAGGCTACTGAACGTTTCACTCTCTCAACATAAAAACATTGACTACCTTTTCCAGAAATTTTCAACGACCAACAAGGATGACAAATTGAACTGAGCTGGTTGGCAAAACTTTTAAGATGAATGGGAACAGACCGGCAGGGCTGAAACCTTCATTGCTGTTGATTACTATGTGTTCCGTCAGGACTAAATGCGCGTTGAGTAACACGGATGAGGGGAGGGGGAGATCTATTGACACGTCTGGAGCCGAAATGCTAGCGGATAAATGCGTCCGAGTTGAGAACATCATAGTTTTATCGTTTGAACTGACAAATTTCCTGCGCGTTGTACATCTTTCGACAGAATTTGTCACAAATAGACGTGTTGATTGACTGGGAAATATCTTCCCTATTCCAGCGGTTGATTTCTTTCAGAGATATAGATGGATTTGCCCGAGGTAAAATTTCAGTAATCTTTTTAACAGCAAAGGAAAACGGGGTTATGTTTCCTGGTTAAACAAATTTAATTGATCAATGATGTTTAGGGAAGTATAGGAGAAGTTTTCCGTATGAAAAGACTAATGAGTACTCGCGAGCAAGTTTCAGCGAAGGCAACAATATATGAAGAGCTTTTGCCATAAAATCCACAAAACCATGAACTGAATGTCTGCGAAATGCGATAGCGGTCAACGGGTTCGGAATGAAAATGCGAGTAAAACATTTGTGACCTGCAATACAATGTTAAAAGAATGGAAAGTTCCGCTTATAAGAGATCATCACGTTTTTATGATGAAGTTTGAGGTTTATTTTGAGAATGCAAAACATAATTTGTTATAGAGATATGGCTCTCCCGGAATCATGAAGATGCAAAGCTAATTGCGAATAAGTCGCAATTATCTTTTTGAAGAATCCCACCCCACCCTACCTGGGAAAGTAACTTTTCGCAATCCACACAGAATTAAAGATACACCAATCACGATAAGCGTTAACACGTGAGGACTGCATACTTTGGGGCATATAGTTCATGACAATGTTTTGGACAATGGGCAAAACACGGGCGGATTTTTATTTAACAATGAGGAAGCGTTCACATTTTCCAGAATGAATTTATAAACCAGCCGAGTGAAACCCGCTAATTGACACTTGTATCACTTTAGACAAAACAATTCCACAGAGGTTGTCCCAAATAACCCACAAAAGCTCTTTTGTAGATGAAAACAATTGCGTTGTGAACTGGAAATTCTCAACTTATATTAATATTATTTTTACCCCTTGAGGCCGGGGACCGGGAAAAAAAACGAAACCCCACCTATTTGCTCTGGGCCATTCCGTATGAAATAAAGGTCATCGGATATTGTTCTATCCACCAAAATGGTAAAAGGGGTTTCAAACTCCGAACTAATCGTCAACCCGAGAGGGGAACACGTGATGCTCACTGTATCATAATGACCCATCATTCCGTTTAGTGGTTTCCCACCGGTCTGCGGTAGAGACACCTGGAAAAGTAAGCCATGGAAACCCGTGTCGGAGAATGGCGCACGTCTAAGGTGTGTGTGTGCGCGTGTGTGTGTGACAAGCAAATGTTTTGTTTTCCTTTCGACCGGGAGGCGAGGGAGAGAGAGCAATTTCACACGTCTCTTCAATTGTTCCCAACTGTCAAAATCCACATTGTTGTTGTGGTTGTTGTTGTGGTTTCACAGCTATGGACATCTCCCGTGAAATTTTATGAAATCGCGATAATGTTACATGTAACCTATTATCACACCTGGGGCTATTTGAGATGAAGAATTATAAAATTTGGACAGAAAGGCAGAGTTTAGGATAATAGCGCCTTGGGAATTTATTTTGATTCAACCAGATATTTTGAATTAGGTCTATGCGACTGAAAAGCGAAGTTGAATGGGAGGGGTGGGCTTGCGTGCAAAAAGGGTGCGAACGGGAATGTCAAGTTGTGGTTTTGCCGAGGGATGAAAAAGGGACAAAAGAACTCATTTTCAGCTTATGCTGATTGTCTGTAGCAGGATAACTGTTGATAATCCGACCTCGACAGAATAATGCGCTAGGAAGAAACAATTAATGTGGAATCATCTCGGTAGATATACTGTCAGAGAATAACCAAATATGTTATGGATGTACAAACTTTCGGTAGAACTTAACCATCGGTACAATACTGGTGGAGGAAAAACGGTTAAAAAAGGGGGGATAATTTGCATGCAAAACTATGAATTAACTGATAAATGCATCGGTAAAAGCAGAACCAACTTGCTCCTGGTGGGTCAGCATCCGAGCAAGATGGGATGGGAAGCGATTCCTTTGGGCAAATGTGTAAAATGTCATAGGTCTGCAGTGTTCAGCTAGCGGATGCTTTTTGTGTTTTGTCTACCAACTTCAACCAATCATCATCATCATCATCATTATGTGATTCAGGACGGATAACGGAACAAGGAACACGGTGAACTCCGGTCACAGCAGAGTCAGCTTTCAGAAAATTGCACGGAAGCAGTAAAGGCGTGGAGGGAAAACAAACCGTTTGCACAAAAGCTCTTATCCCGGTGGAATCAGAACAGAAAAAAACAGTTGTTTGCTATTTGAGGACCGAAACACCTCTAATTACTGCCAACTGCGACCCTAGTCCTTGACTGTTCTTCAATTCATAGACTCCCCGATTAATATGTTGAACGGATTCAGGTAAAAGCGTTCATATAACCCATAATAGGGTTCAAAAAACGGAAATATGATTCATCGCTGTTAATACTTTGCCACTGTTTGCCTGGAAAATACCAATATACCAGTGATCTTTGAAAGAGATCGCTCTAACGTTCCAAAGCAATTTGTTTTGTCAGAAAGGAATTGGTTGCTGACAGATTTCATGGCTGTTCTTTCACACAAGGCGTCTTTACTGAGTTTTCTATGCGGAAANGCAACAATGATGCCCAATCGTTTTACTGCTTGCTTCGCGCTCCCGAGTGAAATCGCATTGTACTCAGCATTTGGATTTTGGTGATCCTTTCCATACACACACATATGAAGCTCTCTGCTCTCGAAAGATCTCACGTTTTACCGCTTCATTCACGGTAGGGTGGACACGCATGGTCCTCAAAACTGAATCCTTTGTCACGGATTACTTTTTACTGTATCGTCAGAACCGGAAATGTGTCTGTCAATGGCTATCCCCACAAGATGTGGAGATACATCGACCGGGCCTAAATGCAACAGGTGTGGCTGGCGACCATTGCATCTGTTACGGGCATTGTTTTGGCTGCCCATAAAGTTTACAAAGTGGCACACACACGCAGTCAAACGGGACATAGCGCGAACCCTGGAAGACGACAAGATGAATTCCAATGACTTCGCGTCAAACTTCTGGATGATCTGCAATGATTCAAATCGCTAGTTCACGTACAACATTTGAGATGGGATCTACGGCCTGTTTGTAGCAGAACAATAAGTACCGTTTTTTTCTGTTGATGTGCAAAAGGAGGTGGTATAAAACGCGATGGTATCTTTTAATCTGCTGGGGACGATTCAAACGCCGGTAGGACACAGGTATTGCACTTTCCTTTTTGCCAACATTCTATTCGCTATTTTGAATACTATTATTGATCACACTAAAAACACCCTCATCAAACAGCAATCATTTATTGCAAAGAATGACCTTTCATACGGCTTCGTATAATTAAAACAAATTATTGTCTAACTTCAAAATTACCACAAAATGTTTTTATAACATTTAAGGTTGCGTAAATTCAAACGTTGCTACGCGAGCACAAAGAAAAGTATAGGGCGAGATGAACATCGGATGAGATGTCCTTCAGCTATAGCTGTCGATATACACGTATGATATTGGCAACTGAAATGTAATTTTTACAAAGATATTTATATTTCTCGAGTTCGATCATCATTTGTATGAGAATAAACGCCAGACGAAGCGAGCTTTTAATTCATTTATTTAATTCACTATTACATTGTATTTAATCCTCCGCGACATCAAAGTGCTTGTGCACTATTCAACCATTGTGAGCGGTCAGTCAAATGTCATCTTCGTGGAATAATAAATTACTGGCAACATTTGGTTGCCCTGGCGTGTTTCAAATACCTCGACCAACATCGAGGTTACAACAATGACGGTGAACAGCATTGTTTCGGAAACGGGACAGTCAGTAAACATAAACTGATCTATCAACCTCCGATTTACAAGAAACCATTTTCACGAGCGAATATCTTTCGATTCCTTGAAAACTTGAGTTAGCTAGCCGTGTTTATGTTGTCATAGATATTTTCTACAGATTGGATGAAATGGTTGCAGTCAACTGTGGTCGTACACAGCTTCTTTTGTTTGTACTAAATATATCTGGCCTTGATGAACAATTAGCAATCTCGTATTCACGAGAAAGAGAGAGAGATAAATTCATTTCAACAAATTGTCACATCATTTCAAAGATTCTCAAAACGAATGAGACACCAGGGCTGATTTGGTTGAACTTACTTGAGCGAAGACAACCAACAGTGTGAGAACAACTATGACGCGTTGCGCTGCGCACTTCATGTCAATGATCTGGGAAGGGGATTAACGGAGCGAGAGAGAGAGAGTGAGAGAGACAGTAACGACAGAAAATTAATTGAAACAGTATTGATTCTGTTCTATTTTGTCACCCTATGACCTCATTTGATTAGAAAGAAGGCTTGACAACTCGGTTTCGCGATTCGTTTTTAATTAAAAATTCTCATTTTTCTCGTGAATAGTAGTTTACTGAAGAAGTACTGCAGTTATCACCTGATGGGAAGAGAACGATGCTCCTAGAGCACTGAATGCATATATGCAGTACATCTTGGTTATCTCAGTTCCAGGGTTTCGAAATAATTTTGTACTAAAAATGTTCATTTCCTAGTAATTGTCCCCGAGATCACATTGGGAAAGCGATCCGGTTTTGTGCCTGCGAAGCTTGCCAAGCAGGTCCGCGCCATTTTTGACCGAACAGTACACAGTACGTTTCACTGACACGTTTTTCGTAACCCCAATCACCCAAAGGCAGATCAAAAAGGATAACGCTCGGGTCGCTCCTCCCCCCCCTATATTATCCCTAAATATGAGTGTTAAAATAGTGAAACACGAACATTCAGGGGGTTGGCAAATGGAGTCAGTAACTAATTGTGAATTTTGGGCGGCAGTGACCAGGTGGTAACATCACCGAACTGTCACCCGAACAGCCCGGGTTCGAACCGATCCACCACCGCCCGTCTTCCCTATATCTGTATTTTCCCCAAGCAGCCTTTGTATGGTCGCAGCCCCCTTCCTCAAAGTTGACTGTACATTTGTATATTCAATAAATAGAAAAAAGAAGTAAAAAAAGTAAAAACGTGTCGCCTCTCTTGGTTAAATATACACACTCTAGATGAATTAACTCATTTCCAACTAACAGGTCTGTTCCATTGCTACGCTTATTTGCATTCAGTCCTGGGTATGAGATTTTGGTTTGTCCTTTGGAGCCTTAGCTAGACAACGGATGTTCTACCGAGCATGAGACATTGTGCCATCTGGGATTGAAAAACTAATGTATTGCTTCGTCATTTTTCCCGGGTTGCACGACGGTACATTGTGTTCCCGAAACTTATCTTCCATGCCACTGCCACAACACCATCCGTGGAGATGTTGTTATATAGGTGCCCCTCAGAAAACGTGACTTCAGAACAGCACAAACAAAGCGCATTGTATATCCTCCCTATTGCGTACGTCAGTTGATTTTTTCAGTATCTTAAATTCTATACTATCTGTGGTGCCCAAATTGTGACAAATGTACATCACAGATTTACATTTTCAAATCTAAAAAGACATTTTCCAACACGTGGTGCTTGGAGTTAGATATAGCTCATCCAGTTGATTCGACTGTGCATTGAACTAAGGCGCTCCTTTCTACGGGAAAACCGGAGGCTGATTATTTATCGGAGCATCTAAAAGCTGGTCAGTTGGAGCTATTCCGTTTATATTCTGTCAAGTGGAACCAAACGTTGTGGGCTTGTCACTTATAACTAAGTTGTTGATCCAACATGATGACTGAATGAAATTTACATCGTTTGACGGGCGTCGAACAAATGAAACCATTTTTAATTTTACCCCAAACCTAATGAACTAATCATTTCAGTTCATTTTGCAAACACTAGGAGACTATTACATTGAAATCAAACAGCCGTGGATAGTGAAAGTTCACTGTCTACTAGCAACGTAGATAATGATTTGGTGGTTGCTTTGTAATAACGGGAATCCACAAATTATGTCTTCATAAAGAGCTTTTCAATTCAAAAGGTTTGATAATGATTACAAAGTACCACCAATGTTATGCATTTTTCGGTTATGTATTGAAAATGGTTGCTAGTTTCATCCAAAAATATCTATTCGACAAAATATATTTGTAAGAATCCGAATTCAGACTCGTATCCTGTTTAATTTACACATTATTCAGTATGTTAAATTTACAAGGAGGGGTGGTATTGGTAAATATTTTTATTTTTGGTTTGCTTTCACACACTCTTGAATGTGTGCCAAACCAATCACGGTACAACAAACCCATAGACAAACAAAAATGGTACAGGATTTGTTCATGGTTGTGACACTTCTAGCTTGCCCTGCTCAAAGCGGGTGAATTTTCTCAGGCGGGGTGGGGGGGGGGGGGGGGGGGGGGGGGTGATTCACCACCGGAGCCATCGGCTAGCCAGTGTTTGTAAACCGCAATCCATTGGGCTTCAGTTTAAAGCCTGATTCGCAAAGCAGCGGGGCAATGAGTGAAAACCGAAATCCATTAGGGGCCGGTGTCCAGTTGATTGAATCATACGTCAATTGGACGCGAGCAAGCGTGCAAGGTGGCCAAAACATCTTGGCACCCAGTGGAGCTGGTCATCACTGCCGCTAATCAGAAAGGTGTGACTTGTAGGCCTCGTCTCGGTTGGTTTGGAATCAGGGATTGTAGCCAATTCGCCTAGGTGAACTGCCAGTAAGCGGTTTACCGACCCGGTTATAGCCCCGGCTATTGTCTTTTCGTTTTCCCACTCTTGTAAGAAAACACCTCTACCGTTGGAGAAGATAGTGGGTACAGCTTCCTAATTCACGGCTGTTTGAGAGGCCTGGTCGTAATCGGGGTGTTTCGCGGGTCGAGAGGTGGTGGTCATCAGCCAGCCGCAACCCAAGACACCCAACCCCTAAAAATAGTGACACTTTCAGAGAAGGTGCATATATCAAATGAAAAGTGTATTGTACTCCCCCAAAACAATAGACGTTCCGGCAAAAATGTGCTTTTCTCGTGCAACTTGTGTTGTATACAAAATATAAAGAGCGACCATAAAGATGTGCGTGGCGGTGCCCACCATTCACCGGTTTACGAAGCATAGATTGTACGTTCCATGATGAATGAATACCACACTGAGTGACAAGCCACTGTTTATTGTCACCCGGTAGATACATAGTCGATTTTC
>UZAN01041887.1:24533-34911 GCA_900618425.1 Echinostoma caproni
TTCAAAGCTTGATTTCAACCTGTTCCGGTGCGAAAACTCAAATTACGCATAAAAGATGTTTTCAGCTGAGTTTACACAGCCGAGAACCCGGTTTTCTGCACCACGTTATTCATATAGCACTGAGAATACTACAATGCATATGTTTCCTTTTTATCATTCATTATTCGAATGAGATTCGAATTAAGAATAGTTTACGGGGGTTCCAGATACAACGAAGCTTTTTTCACGTTTTTTTATGTTCATCTGTGGTCGCAACGTACTTCTTGTCACGAAGTCCGGATGGCTCTTGACCTTTTGTTAATACTCGAAATATGTTGTCGCTATTTCTATATCTGTTGTTCCCTTGACAAACGGGATGCACTCCTGGGCCGGTTGTCTCCTTCCCTCACTCTTTCTCTATATTTGAGTTTCTGTTTCAGATAATCTTAACTAATGTGATTTAGGGAATTATTTTGTTTTATGAATTTCACCGTGACACAGGGTGTCCATGTTGAACAATTATAAAAAAGATTTGTTTACCACATTTTACGCGAGAAAAATCAACGGACTATATAGGAGAGTGCCTCTCGAAACGCTTTCAGTCGAACAGATATTTTGAAGAGAAATTGTAGAGGGTACTTGAACAAAGAGTGATTGCACCCCCTCGCCCCTCGCCCCTCTCCCGACACCCTCAAACCTCCATCTTCTATTCGCTTCATCAATTGTCCTCTTCTGTTTAAAACGTATCTGGCGTTGACAGACAATTACTAAACTAATTATTAACAAAGGACACTTTTAGCGGGACAGCGTGCCACATCAAACATGAGAAACTAACACAAACAAGATTTATTCATACGCACCGATTAACCACGAATATTTGAGGGGAAAAACATTCAGAAAAACACTTCAGAGGGCATATGTGCGACCGGTTCACAAGTTCGACTGGATCCGATCGAACCGGTGCTGCTTTTCGTTGTGCTCAGTATCCTTTGTGATTTGCGGACCAGTGTGTATGCATGTATGTATGTGTGTATGTATGTATGTCTGTACGCGTGATTACATGCAAATTGAACGAAGCCAAAAGCTTTGTTGTAGGCTATTTTGACCGTCAATTGAGTTTGCTAAAACAATATAAGTTGCGAATCATATAATATCCTGAAATGAGATCCACTCCTAACCTTCTATCTGTTGCAACATATGACTCGCAAATTTACGACGTCAAAAATTGTGATCATTGGTGTCAGTTGAAACAGTAAAAAAGCACAAACCGTAAGGATGAATTTCAGACATATTTTCAAGTCTTAAATGATCTAATATTCACTTTTATAAAGAGAGTGACTTTACCAACATATGCATACTACGTAGTTCAACCGACTTATGTTTTCAGGAATATCAATCTTTTTGAATGGGTAAAGGGTATACCATATTCGTTTCCAACAACTGCACAGATGATGGTTAACAATCTTGATTAGCACATTTCCGTCAAAGAAACTAACTTTTTCAACCCTAATGACAGTTTCATTTGTTGATAAAATCCTTCTTTTTGTTCGATGCCAAATGCACTATACTAAAATCATTTTGAATAACTGTTTTCCTATAATAGACAAAATATCAACAGCTTAAGCAGAGCTCACGTTTACACAGTGCACAGTGATACATGTTTTTCGAAGAGACTGGGCTATATTTCCTTCGACGTCTTCTTTTTATTTTTTTTAAAATAAAATGTAAATGGCTAGAGAACTTTAAAGACGTTCACTGTTCAATTGACTCTTGGCGGTGCATATTTGCATCAGCAGAACATCCGTCACTGGAAAAAGACAGTTCAGTTTGGGTACGGCAGTAGAGAAATAGTGGATGTCTTCGAGTGTTTTTGGGATGTAGTGGATAGTAAATAGAAATGAACTGTATGCCGCATCAGGTGACCGCTGTCCTGAACTCTATCGTGAAACTACTTTGGAATGATTGCGAACAAGTATCTTGTGACGCAAATCTACGCAATTGGCAATATCCGTTCTTCATTTTGGCTGTCCCCGGTACACACTGCACCATGAGTCCACTAAGTCTCTCTGTAACCATTACATGACTGTTTTAGAGTATTTATTACAAATTCATTAAAGCTGGTACGTTGCTTACATTATCTTGTTAAATCCACTGGACAGATAACTCACTTACTAATAAACCACTGCTCAGAATTGGCTCGACCGGGTCGATCGCTACACAGGTACAACTAAACCTCTATAGTGCAAGGGGTCCAGAGTTCAAATCCCGGGAAATTCGGTATACATGAAAATCACAGTAGCTCCGAGAATAGTACAAACTGGGGTTTCCGGTTTCTGGAGACCATTAAATTGACCGGATGAGCGGGAGTCAGTACGGGAATCGGAAGAAAAAAACAAGTTATGTTCTTACTAATCAGTATTCATTATCCTAGACTAAAATTCGCTACTGGCTTGGTTTGGTGGTCCCACAATTTTATGCTCCCCGTTATTTTCACACGAATTAGTAGAAAAGTTATAGGGCAATATCAACAACAGCGAGCTGAAAACCCACGGAAGAATTTTTAATTGCACAACGTTGTGTGATGAACAGTAGGGAGAGGGTAATCTCCATCGTCACGAGGACCTGCCTTTCTGTGATGGAAACCGGCAGGTACCCTTAACCCCAGGAATTTGAATGGCGAGCCACATAAAGCCTCGCTTGGTTAGGCGCGGCATGGAACCGGATGACAACGATGCTGCCCATCACCACAGTTGGGTGGCAGTGGTGAAGCTCGAACCTCGGACCATAGGGTCGAAAGCATACGGGTGACAGCGAACAAACTACTGGAGCACCACTAACCCATGTGAAATCTCTATGGTTGACTCATCGATAGGTGGACTGTAAAGTGTGAATCTTTTAACGTGTTTTTTCCAAAATAATGAATGAGACATTCCACGCCTTTCACGCTTGAAGCTTCAAGACCAAAGTTTTCGACGATTATGTGATCGTTCATATGTATTACGCACGAATATACCTGTTAGAACACGATATGAATGATGACATAGATGTTCCATGTGAACGTCCATGGACTATTGTTTGTACCGTATAAAAGGCAAATCAGTTTCAACCGCAATTTTTGCACAAGATTGGCAATTGCAATTTGTTGAATGTCTGAATAATATATGCAGTGCCAGGCCACCTTCTACAGAGTCTTGATTACCTCCACGTCACTTTTTAAGCAAAAAGCTTGTAATGAAGGTGAGAATATATGTGCCACACATCTATGGTTTGACTCTTTTTCTGTTTCATTTTTACTTCCTTTTATTGACTACCCAATCATATCATTTTCGTCAAGAGAGAAGTGACCAGTCAAGGGGATGCCATAAGGTGGTGGTGGTGATGCGGTGGTGTAGTCGCTGTCACAGGCGTTCTTTGAACCATATGGTCTGAGGTTCCACCACTGCCACTGACTTTGATGGTAGACAGCTTTGCTGTTGTCCGGTTCAATACCAAGCCTAACCTAGCGGCGCCTTATGTGGTTCACCACTCCAAGTCCTGGGGCTTAGGTTACCGGTTTCTGGAACAGCAAGTCCTCATGACTATGGGGTTTACCCCGTCTGCTGTTCATCACAAGAAAGTGTGTAGTAAAAGACCCACATTGGGGAGTCAAGTAGGGTGGTGATGGGAATCGAACACATCGTCCTCTGAGGTGATAAATTGGACACACTACCACATGACGTCTGTTACGTCACTAGATTTTGAGTATTTCAAACAAATGTCTCATTGCACGATTTATGCCTTGGATGATTTCATTGCATCTCAAATGGTGCCTACTGGAGGACAAATGCATTGTTGATATAGGGTTTGGAAATGGATTACCTGGGTTTTGCCTTAGTGACGCTCCCTCCCCCCCCCCCTATTTACAAGTATGTATTTTGTAATCCATTCACGAACCATGTATAAAGATTGTATTTGTCCGCAGTAGACACCAGTTGAGATACAGCGAAATCGTCTACGGCATAAATGGTGCAATGTTGCAATACAGGCTTCTCTTTTCAAATGTCTCGTTCTTATGCAATCATCTTGTTTTTGTTTTGGATTTGACAAGATTTTCTACGATTTGAACTACTTTGATTTTTTTTATATCAATGGCGATACTAATCGTTTACTTCTTTTTATTGATTACACAAATATACTCCACCTTTTCGTGAATGGGGATGGACTACCCGAGCACCCACTTGAATGGTGAAGGTCAACTGACAGGGGCTAGATACCCTATCCGCTTGACAGGTATTCCAAATAGTACTGATCTTTGAGACTCTGACACAATGTTTTTCAGTGCAAACAAATCCTACAAGTCCTAGAAGTTAACACATACCGGTGTTGATCAAACTCGCACAACAAGAACAACAACACTGTCAATTCGGAAATACATTTCACTTTATAATATCAAACTTGTATATGAGTGGATAATACTTTGTGCAAAGCAGCATGGAAATTCATTCTTTCTAATAAATTATTCTTATTTCATGAGAATGTTTAATAAGCGGAACATACATTTATAAACAGCCTTAGGTTTCTTCATTCAATGTAGAGTTAAAAAGCTAAATAATGAAACTTACAACATTGGACAGATCGATATATTATTTGGCCACAAACTACTCACGCATTATTACTAATACTGAAAGATGGATGTCGAGGGTATGTATCGAACTGAACTTCCAGGACCTGTGAAAAAATATTGATATACGAAATTTCCACGGCGGACTCTTCGCTTCAGAGGGCTGCATAAACGTTAGTGGCGGAAAATTTCATCAAACTGAGATTAAACTTCCAATGTGGCAAGAATACAAAACTTGGTTTTGGTTCAGTGGTTCAGTGGGACAGACACTGTTTTGGGTCCGTGGTTCGTACCTGGTCATCGATGGCCATTTTCGAGTGTGGACAGCTTCGCTGTGTCCCGGCTGAATACCTCACCGATGATAATGGAACCTTGTATTGCTCGCCTTATATGGTCGCATGCAATTCTGAGTGATGATTAGGTCCTCATGGCGATGGGGTTTACACGATAACGCGGATGGATGATGCATGCATATTTTTATCCGGAGTTGTATAATACGAATGCTAAAATATGGACCACCAAAATGAGTGATTGTTCCTAAACCTCAAGAACTATGCCCATCTCCTTTTTTATTCACCACCACAACAAATATCATTAATTTGCAACTTTCGCCCAGGTACACATCTGACACAAGCAAAATTTGTATGAAATTAGTTCAAAAACCCCGGGGAATAATTGCTAAATCCGGATTGCAGTAGAACGTTTGTGAAAGATCTGTTTGAATAGTTATAAACAATTTATGTTTATTAGTTGGATAAACACGCCATTTGTAATGCATTATCAAAAATAAAAGATATATGCATACATGTTGTGCCAAGTGACTCATACCGCAAAACCGACTTACCCGCATTGATTGAAATGCCTCGAAGATGATACAGAGGTGAAACGCGCTCGATTGTTTATCACAAATGTGTGCAGCGGTTTCCACAGGTGAGTACGCCGTTCCGGAGCTGTGCCCGCTTTGCTTCAGTCCCAGTGAGAGACCGGGGCCACTTACATCGGAAATAAATTCATCTTCCCCGGACATGCATTGTGTCACTCAGTCTGTGTTTGGGTGTGTGCATGTGTGTATGTGTAGCTAACAGTGTGTGTGTGTATGTGTGTGTGTGTGTGTGTGCGTTCCGCGGTTCTGAGAGCAGGACTGAGAGCGGGGTCCAATCGGTCCAATCGGGTGTAACGGTCAAGCGAGCAGTGATAGCCCAATCGTGATCATGTATGTCATGTTTGAGAGAGAGAAAGGATAGGGGACAAAGACTAACAATTCGCGCTATGTGAATGTGTGTTCATGTACAAGGGGATTGTGTGTTTGGGGAATTGTAAAACAATCACAGTCAAATTAACAGAGGGGGAAGAAATAATCCCGTGAGAGTTGGTAGCCCGTCCGTGACTGACAGATAGATGATATTCTCAAACACGTTGATCAGAGATTGGACTGAGTAACATCTTTTTCCGGTTATTGGCTACTTTCGACATTTAAAAAAAATCAAGTATTGCATTTCTAAACCACCTGTTGGGCACGCACGCGGTAAGGGTATGGAAAACAATCGAATGACAATGTGTGGTTAAAATGCCACATACGGACACTATGGTATTGCCATTATGTATTTATAACCAAAATCAGCAGTTTTCACCAGTCAAATGGCAAAACCGTTGGTTGTATCTCTAACGTCAGGTTGAAGCTCAAACACACACACATAGATCATTGGATACTGAACAGTGTAGGGTTAAATAAAAAAGAAATTGTCGAAAATGGGATTAATCGCACAGAGAACAATGACAATCCGAAATCCCGAGATCCAAGTTGTTTACAAGAAATCGTGACTCAACAGATATAAAAACGTCATCGCTACGCATAGCGCTCAGATCAAGCACGACGATGGCAAGCGCTCCAGTTTCGTTTGCAATAAGGCTAACAGCCAGCATGCTGAAGTGCCAGGGCGAGGGGGACAATGACTGTGAGACGTATCTTGGTCACACCCATCCCAATCCGAATGGCGTATCTTGATTGTTTACCTGATTAGTACGCCTACTCATCTGCCTGTATGTTGCTCCTTCTCCTCCCCCCAGAAAAGTCATATCGGACCGGGCTACGTTGAAACCAATGGATCATGCACGATCAGAGCATAAGCCATTGCTTACGTCGGTCGCATGACGATCCATAAACAACACNCCTCAAGCGACTGCACTGGGACAGACATGATGATAACTGATGTGCGTCTGACAGTCGTCAGCCCCGTGCTTCAGAGGGCGATTAACACGTCTCTATACTGCGTGATGGCCATTAAGACATCACTGAGGTGCTTGAAAAATGCACGAGCCTGACTGCACCGATTAGATCAACGTGACAGCTTGAAATGATGCTCAGACAACTTGGATTGCAGAACGTATAGTTCGTACATGGGAGCAGATGAGTATTGCCGATCAAGGCTTGTTCGCATCATCATCATCATCGTATATGATTTCTTTGCAAAGATATAAAAGTAAGGCAGGTCTTTCCGAATCAAAACATGTCAGCTTGTTGTGATTGATTGAACAAAACACCTGCAGCCATTCATTTCTAGCTCTCGTTCTACATTACGACAATACATGTAGCTATCGATGTCGTTCAACTCGCAGTAACTACAAAAGGGCAGGTAATTTTCGAACGCAGGGCAAAAATACATCCTCCCCTTGTGCGTTTGATCGGTAGTCACACGGATATGAGTAGCATGAAAATCCCGGAGAACATATAAGAGGACAATTGTAACGATCTTGGCAACTTGTCATTCCGTTTGAGTGTTCATGTTTCCCCGGGGCTTTTGGTTTATGGTGTCTGCACTATCTGCTCTTTCAGATTGTCAGTCAAACCCATCTCCACAGAGAACATCCTGTCTGTCGATGACGATTCCAGGCCACACCTAAACTCGGCCCACTTGTAGTTGTCTGGTGTATCCGTTCACGGGGACATCCTGCAGCACACAAGCTAACCAAGGATCTCTTACAACAACAGCAATACTACAGCCAGGGAATAAACAGGAAGATTATTCTTAAGAACGTTTATCCCTTCCTAAACGTGAAGGAAAATGTCTAGTTTTAGTTTGTACAACCAGCAACCATGCACTTTCATGAGTCAGCCCAAGTTGCTATCATTTGGCCGCCTAGTTGGATATAAGAACAGAAAGAAGATTGGAATGTTGGGAGAGCAGAGTCAAAGGGAAGAAAGCAAATTCCAATAGACTGGGGTTGCAAGAGTATTGAGTAGATGAGTGTCGTTTGTTTTAAACAAACGATATATTTCTCACTGGCGATCATACCAATGTCTCGTGGTTGAAAGACCCTATTGAGTTATTGGGTGGTAATAGCCCGGTTGTAATGTCACTAACTTATCACCTCGAGAGGACCTGTGCTCGAATCTCACCACCACCACCACCGCCTGACTTTCTCCGTTATGTGTTCTGCGGCAGCCTTTTGACTTGCTTGAGGACATATTTCAACCGCAGTGCAGTCGAGTGCAAACTTCAAAGTAGCAACACTGTTCCAGATGAGCCAGGGACTGTTTGTATCGGTCGATTATATTTTTCGCTGGACCTCTTCGGCTAAAATGGAACACGATGATGGGTAATGATATCAGTATTTTGGCTGACAGCCATCGTTAAATGTATGCGAAGAATTCTTTTCAACTGAAAAAATCAACCGTTGCATTGAGAATACTACCAATGCACCTTCTGGGATCTACCTGCTTCAAGACTGGTATGGTATGAAGTCTGTTAGAAACTCTAGAAGATTTCAAATCGTTTAGAGATATTAGAGAGTGTCAGATCAATTCAGAAACATTTCACTTTTTGTTTAAACTCACCAGTCATGATGTTTTCTGTTTTGGCTATCCCAATCAGGTTGGAATGATCCAGCTCTTCTATTTGACATCTTACTGCACTCAGCCTGTTTTACAATCTGGTTACACTTAATAGGCTATCAATAATCAACCCTCCTGTTTCGCTCAGTCGCTTCATTGCAAATACAATTAAGTTCACAAGTGTGCTCTCACTGACACTGGATTCGGTGCATTTATGAAACACGAACAAACAAACCAACCAACCAGATCTGTGAAACGATGTTGCACATGCTCTGGTGCGCGCTCCACTCACGTGACTATCAAATGATAGTGAACTATAGCTGAGAGAAATAATCCATTCCCGAGGATGTGTGTTCGAATCCCACCACCATCCCGCATGACGTTCCACACTGTGTGTGTGTTGAATGGCAGTCCTTTGATTGGCCGCTTCCGCCCTTCCTGAAACTTTTATCTTTGTGTATTCAAGGAAAAGGAAGTAAACCAAAAAAGAAGATCTGCCCTTGGATAAAGAGAGAGAGAGAGAGAATTTGAACGGATGGAAAACGTGCAGAGATTTATTTGACGTTATTCTATTCAGAAAACCATAGAGGTGATAAGTCAACCTAGTATTGTTCAGGCATCCATTCCGAGGAAGAATCACAGTTTGAACATGTAATCGAGATAGCTTAAAAGCAAAGGACTATGGTTTTCATTGTTGTTTGGCGATTTAAGCTTCATGTTGAGATTGTGCAAAGTTCAGTAGCATCGGTGGGATCCGAACCGACGTATGGACGTCGCCTACGCATTTATACAGAGCACGATCTACCAGCTGAACTACAACGAGGCCACACATTTTTGGTTTTGTCTATCCCAATTGTACTCCAATTGTTCGGACAAAGTGTAATACCAGAAGGAACCCACAAGAACTTCTGTCTAAGAGTATGTCTCTAAAAAGATTTTCTCTTGAGGTCCTCCTCACTGGCTTTCTTTGGGGAAGTAGGAAGGCATAAGTACAATGGCCCTAGAACGGTTACGTAATTGTACATCATACGGGGTGGGGGAGGAGGATACAGAAAAGCTGAATACCAAAATAATCAATACCAAATAAATTTATGTAGTAACGGGGTACATCCGGTTGGCTTTGCGTCGAACAGAAAAAGAAAACGACTAGCCAAGAGAATTTTAGCCACAGTTTATCTGTTATTCGTGTTTCGTTTGCCACAATATCAGCGATGTTCTCAACTGTAGTATTCTGTTGTAGTAGTACGATCCACGTGCTGCTTGACTGAGATAAAATGCTTCATATATACATGTGGAGAGCAGCGAAGTTTAAGTATGATAAATGAATCTATAACGGGACTTTTTTCGGGAGTATTTCGGAAGGCATAAAACGTGCATCACATCCATGGATAATACAATTGACAGATTCCAATATTAGTGTCGACAAAACATTCTAGATCACTATCTAGTTAGCAGAAGAAACGCACAATTGACCTATTGTTTTATTTATTATTTATGTTTCCTGCTCACTACACATTTCGAAACCAGTGGCACCGCCATGATATCCGTTTGTCCATTAATGGAAGGGTTCGTATTGTTCTACGGTTCTACGGTTACGAGACCTGTTCCTCCCCCTCCCCATCCCGCGTTGCGGATGCTAGTCGACTAATTTGAGTTCAACCACCGATGTCTCCTAATCATTGCTTGTGTTTGGTGGGAACATCGGGTGACCACTGACAAGGTCCGTTGTCGTGTGTTAGATAGTCGTTCTCTAAAAGGAGCAATCGCCCTACTCACCGCCTTCGATACCTTGGGTGCGTTTTGCGTATACCTGCCCGTCGGCTTCCTTTTCATGATCCCTTTACATGTGCTGGACAACGCTGGAAGAAGCGCCGCGACGGTCAGACCATGAAATGGCATAGAAATAGGAAGGAGCTGGCTTCGGTTGGTGCAACTCGCCTTTCAGATCCATTGGGTCCAAGGGGTGC
>UZAN01041888.1:0-24267 GCA_900618425.1 Echinostoma caproni
CCAACGCCAGCAAGACCGGAAGCCGCAGCCTCAGGGTCCCCAGAGAGGCGTAAGCGAAACTGACGGGTTTGATGGGGACTTCAATCGGATAATGGAGCTGGAGTCTTTAATGCGAGTCTCTTGGATACAACACACATCAATGGCTAGGGTCTCGAGGGTACGAGTTAAACCGGCCTGTTGTCCTATACGCATCAGAGTGCGCACATTAAATGTGGCTAGTTTGAAAGGACATGGAGGGCGAAGAAGGGCTTCAGCTGGTGGAGGAATCGGTGAGACTTGGACAGTGGTCGAGGTAGGTCATGAGGGAACAGCAGCAGAGTTTCCATCTGAGGCACTAGTGTTTGCACGATTGACTAGGGATCCCGAGAAAAGAGGTGGGTGACGGGGGCGGATTTCTATGGGTCACGTGATAATTATCCACCCAATAGAAGCCTGAACATTGAGTCATTCGACTTTTTAGATATTTTCGCAAAAATCTTTGAACTTAACACTTATTTCAAATTGGTATCCTGATGTCAGAGCAGCAATTTTTCATACCACGGTAGTAATTTGATATAACGAAGGTAGCCATATTTTTGAGCTGGCGATTAGTGACAACCGAAGTTCCGGGGACTCACAAGCATAACTAGCACTGTCTGTGTTTTGCCTACTTCCAGTTTATCCATCTAATATCGATTTTCTCATGTAAAAATACACAGTAGTCGCTTTGATCTTGACAACAGTGAGTCACTCTCGAATGAATGTGGAATCATTGAAAGTTTGGCGTGCACGAAGATGCACGTGTATCGCGGATATATGAGATATTTATTTTTGGAAACATAACTGTCAAAGAGTTTAATATTCACGATGCAAAAATCAGTGCGTATAATAAGAAACGCCTACCTGACCCTTCAGGTACTAGTTGTGTGCGGGTGAGATATGAGCAATCGTTGTTCAAACTGCCCTCGAAACGTAAGATCAACAACTGGCTGTACTCGACAACGACGAAAAATAGCTGATGATTTATCTCATCACCCTCAGGTTTTCCACATTCTCCTGATGAAGCTGAGGTACTAAAGAACAAGTTGAATAAACAATTGATGAGTGACTGTTGGCAGCAGTGTGGTGTGTAAGCGCTTGAGGGTGTGGCTGAGCTCCATCTATTGAGAAAATGTTTTAGCCTGGGAAGAAAGCTTAACTTGAGCTTAGTGCGATAGGCAGGTAAGCCAATGTTAGTCCACCCAATAAATTGTGTTTTTCACGTATGTTTCTGACCACTGAACCTACCTTTGAGGTTTTAATCGTAAGGAGATCACAATTGGACCATGGGGGGTCGATTACTCCTCAGTGCATTCTGCTCAGTTTCGAAATAGGAATTTAGTGTATTGTGATACTATTCTCGACTTGCAAAACGACTATAATATATGAGGATAAAGAGTAATCGTGGTTAGGGCAAGGGGAGGAATGAATCATCGGGATGAAACGTGCCTTCTGTCTACACTATGCACCAAATGTGGGTTTTGCTGTGTCGTTGTGTGTGCGTGTCTATTGATGAACATCCAGTGGTGATATTTTTCGTCCGCTCGTACGTCCGGAAGATTGTTTGTGCTATGGTGCTACAGTTGAGATAGTGTATCGATCCGGGAGACTTGTTTTCCTCGGTCACCCTTCATGTGCATTGTATGGAAGAACTTTGATTGATCATTTCACCCTTTCTGAAAAGTTTATCTTTGTTTACACAATAAAAAGAAGTAAAAAGGATAGGGAAATGAAATTGTACTGATCGTACGAGACAGAACGATTTGGTTGAAAATAGTTCACATGGATTACTCAACAAGAACAACATTGTGCAATTTTAAGTCCTCAGACCCAAAGACCAGTATATTTTGAACAGTTTATATAGCTCATCATTGCTTTGGTTCAGTGTGGGGATCTAACGCTATGAGAAGACACTAGGCATTAAAGTTGAGAGAAAAAGAATCAAGCCAATGATTTGAATCAACCACTCCGAAGTTTCATGATAGTGCAAACAAGGATGTTTATAGACTTATGCAGCAGGAGAACCTACAATACATGGGGTATTTGAGGTCAGATATGCTTGCAAGAAAAAGGCGCGTCCAGAAGAGAGTCCAAATGAGTATTCCGCTCAAAATGTATGGGAGGTACGAGATTTTTAGCCAACCACAGGAGTTTTCCTCTCTGACCCGGGTCGGTTTTGACTGTTGGAAGATATGTAATCATTCAACTTTTGTAATGGACCTGATGGATGCTGGTATTTGCGCGATACTGGAACAGAGGGCACTGCCGAAACGTTTTCACATCGCCAGTGTTGCTGAAGGTTACCATCTGACCCTATTCATAGGTGCACGAGAGTGAACTGGCCAGTGCCTAAACAAATACCATTTTGGATTAGGGTGATAGACTATTTTTGCTCCCAAAAAATTGGCTGCTAAACCTGTAGCAGCCACGAATCAGTGATGGATATCGTATGATACATAAGCTACTGGCGCGATAAAATGACAACTCCTGGCCACCAAACACCTGGACCACCTGGGGTGAAAATCGGCTTGAGGAATCGTTTTCCCTGGAGGTCGCACGATGCGATAATCGTAAACAGCCTCCGCAATACTCACTGCATCTCTGAATCATTGACATTGTCGGTTTGGCAACACATGTTTTTGGAATGAATCGATAATGAAGTGCTTGGTTGTCAGTAACAGTGGTGAAGTGCAGTCCAAACAGGAATTTGTATAGGCTCAAAACAGTCTAATACAGGGTCATTGCTTCATTCTACGCATGAGACTATCCTCGTTCCATAGTATCCAGCCAACGAAAGATGCAGAAGATCGGACCTCCGTATGTTCCCACACGGCACTAGCTCCAACATCAAATGCATTCCAAATCAGCGATGGTCGTTTCTCCGGGGTAAAGTGAGGCAAACATCAGTCATTACGTTATTATCTGAATTGTGTAGCACGGACAATTTGTTCACGTTGGATGGTTCACTTCCACTGTGCTACCGACTGAACCACAAAAAGGGGCATTCGTCAGCCAAGATGCAAGAAAAATATTCACAGAAATATTAGGTTAATGAAAGAAATAAAAGGGAATAAATAACGTGTACAAGGTCTTATCGTTGATTAAGTAGGTATTAACCAGTCACCATTCGTGTTCTCCAAGTAACCAGACGTTTGTGTAACTGGCATGCCTTTTGATTAGTTCAGATTGTTGGTGTGTATCGCGTAGCGTGTACCTCCTTGACCAGCGTTTTCTCGAAAGGTTGAATCACTACACAATGTTTTTTACGGTCCGGGCCACTAATAATGTCTGGTCAGTGACTTCATATTCACCCCTTCCAAATAGCCCTCGTAGAAACCTTTCAACACCATCTTAGGCATTCAATTTGGACCGTTTCCATTTCTGCAGTGGGACATTTGCTAAGCCAACCATCGAACAACAGATTCTGCCATTCAATGCTTACATGAAATTCAATCATGCACTAGCAGTAATCACCATGAATCCATGGATTTTTCATGTGCACGCTTCATCGGTATCGCTTAAAGCTACTGAGGATAAAACCCTCTTGCTTCATGCTCTTGATTGTTCTCACTACACGATCCCGATAGCCCTATTATAATAGGGGCCGTTTCACAATTATTTAATCAGCATTAAAGTGGCATTGAAAGGAAAGAATCACAGTCGGTTACAGGTCTATTTTCGGTCTATATTTAGTTAAGACAAATCGCATCGGAGTAATTCAGTCTTCGACTGATTGCATCATCCATGATAGTTTCTCCAGTAATAGTAGTTTGTTCCCAGATCACCAAAAATCTCCAGAGAAGTGGGATTGATTACAGACTCAGAGCACACGAATTCCACTACTTAAACACAGCATTGACAGATTCATCACTACCAATATCCACAACGAATTTATGTTAAACATTGTATGGTGCTGTATTGTATTGTTTTCTATTGTATTTTATTGTGTATAACTTTTGCAAGCACTGGAGCTCACAGTTCACTAAAAAACATCCTACACATCAACCGTCACAGTGTATATAATGAAGTGGGGAGAAAAGTTTTTACAGGCATGGTGACATTTCATAATCCGAGGTTAAACATAGTTCACTTATTGACCTCTCTCTGTTTATGAGTAAACGAGCAAGATACGGTATGGGTGAATTGCGGTATGCGTTAATTCGAGATGAGAATTGGCGGAATTTTGAGCGTGTGAAATGATGAGGACGACTACATGTCAGTTCTGCGTGCAATGGGTGATCAGAATCTGTGAGAATCCTCCTCATAAATTTCACACAGGAAGTTATGTGATACCCTGAAAGCTTTACAGCTAATTCATTTACAGGAATGGAAGAGACACGGCTAATAATGGTTAGACCGTGACTTAAGACTTTGAAGTCCTGTTTGAGTAAGCCAGGAGTGGAAATCCCACGTTTTCATCTGTAAATTGTGTATTTTTCATCGCAGGTTCGTTATCTTTACTCAGAACTATCTTTTTCTGTCGGAGATGGCGGTTGTTTAACATGATACGGGAAACGTTTGTACACCTTCCGCATGTAACTCTTTGTTCCATATGCATACTATATAGATCGCATTTCGAATCAGTTCGTGCAAATTAAATGATAAATGCCACTTGAAATGCACCGGTTGAATAATTTGGAAGAATCCATTTGGAGGGGTGACGGCCTCAGTTCCGCAATAGCTCTGCACTAGCATCGTGCTACCTGCTTGTTCCGTTTGACGATGAAAGCGCGGAACAGTATATTTTCGGCATATAGCAAAAAATTATATGTTAGCTTTTGATTGTTACACTTGTCTATCAGTTCGTGAAAATTGCAAGTCACATGTTCGTTTCGTGGAACGTAATTTACCAGTTATCGGATGTTTAGAAGTTCGGTAAATCTTTGTTTGCTGTTACGCGAGGTTACTCATTTGAAGCAGTCGTTGATGCTTACTATACTAGCTGTTACCGTTAGCTGTTTTGGATTCACTTTGACTGCTTTTACTTCAGATAAATACAGCTCGCTTCGTTCTAAACAATAAGGAATGCAATTCAAACTGCACACCTTGGGCACCAGTTGCACTAGAAACACGTGTCGATGTTAGGCCCAAAATAGAAAACACACGAACATGAAGTTAGAATCATCCCGGACACAATAAAGTGCAGTACAAATAATGCATTCGTTCCGTATAAAATAAGATCTTTTGTGTTTTATTTAAAGTGCGGTACGTACCATTAATCTCCCAGGAACCATTTTTAGAGTATTCGGATGTATCCATGTTGTTTTTTACGACGGAACAATCCAGTAGAATGAATGATGTACACTCTGGGAATTGAGTGCTGTGTCTTTCACAAACACCGCTGTAGTAAAGGAGGGAGGGAGACGGCTAAATCAAAGTGATTGTGTGTTTCGCCTTTCCGCATTATGCACTATCATCCGAAACCATTACTATAGATCTCGACCGAACTGGCGTGCAGATTCAGTTGTTCAGTAAGCAAGTAAATGTCCATGCAGAGGAATCGTATTATCCCATTTGTAATTCAGCAGTTGAACTGACAATCCTATTTAACCACCGAACGAAGTAATGGCGATCCAGGTCAGAGCTAACTGAAGGAGGCCAAACGTCATGAATAATATGCTTGGTGAAAACCCATTGGTTCAAAACTGTACTAACAAATAAAAATTTTCATTCAAAATTTGTTATTTTCTTGATCATGCCACCGACCTTCTCACTGGTTCTGATCAAGACGTAGAGATCAATAATAATGCATTGGATTGCTTCGTAAGAAAAGCAATTTTACAATATATTCGTCACCATCAGCAGCATCGATTTGTAGCATCAAGGCCGGTTCCGCAAGATAGTCCCAATTTGTACAAGCATCTATTTAGGCGATCTATCTATGGTGGACTGTAGAACACATTTCAATCGCATCCGAAATCTTGAATATGATTCGTTGTATAAGAAAACTGCGTTTTCTTTTTGTATATCCAGAGATTCGGTTTATTTCATGAAATAAACCAATTTTATGTAAACACAGCATCTTACATATTACCCAAATCATCATGACGAGACTGCGCTTTGACGCGATGTGACGGTTTGTGCACCTCTCTGACCCAATCAGCTACACAGGATGGCTTTTGTCAAGCCGAAAATCTAACCATGCCTGAAATGTCGGATGGTATAGGTTAGAAGAAGTCCAGTCTCCTGGTACTCCAGGTTGGGAGTTCACACAGAATTTGCGTTTGAGTCGGTAAAGCCTGTTGGAGGAGTAATTGACCCAAGTAAATTGGCTTCCACTTCGATTCATCCGCCGCCTTGCCCCTAGGTTCTTGTAAGAACTGAAGGCGTTGGTTGAGAACCCATAATGGTTAAACACCCTAGCAGTACCCGTTCATCAAACTCCAATGCATACATGGATTAAGAGTTTGCTAGCGATCAGTGAAATTTGCTTCGCTTTATTTCGCTGTACGACGATGGTGATAACGATGATAATGATGACCCTAAAGGTGTGCAAGCATTCAGTGTAATATCGAGTTCAGCCTCAGGATTCATATGTACTCACAATTATTCGAACCCTGGCATGAAAATGTAATAGCTGTAGTACGCATTGATCACGAAATACGAATCACGAACGAGGCATAAGCACTGGACCACACAGGTACTTGCACGCAATATCCCTCGTAACCAAGACGCGAGGAAAAGGCCACAGGAGTAGTAGTTCGTTTATTGAAAGAAATAATAGGGATTAAATAATATATACAAAATAAGTTCATTGGTCATTCAAACCTTTGCCAATAGCGTGCTGGGATTTCTGGAGTTGTTCAGCTTCTATCTAAACCGCACGGTTTCTGACTGGTTCGCACAGTCGGTCTATGGTTTGTAGCCTAGAAGCGGTGACACGTTTTGTTGATGTCAACTGGAAAGCTTGATTCATTGCGGTTGTCCGAAACATGCAACCTGTCGCTCCTTGATATGCGTCACCTCGTAGGCTAGAATCATCACAGAAAGTCGGCAGATAGAATCCACCTGTCTGTTTGTCATTTGGGTTATTTTCATCAGCAGCCGGCACCACGTCAACATCAGACCTCCCCGTCAAGATCTGTCACTGTCCTTAGACCTAATGGATTTCGCCACACATTGATACAACCCCCTCCCACACACACACACCGACACAAGGCTCTCGAAAGGGGCATATCACTTTGATGTGTTTGTACTGAACATGGATTCATTTGCATGAATTTACTGCACGTAAATTGGTTTCCTGTCGAGCATGAAGTTTCATCATAAACTTTTTTCTCAGTGATGGTTAAACAATATTGTTTGATTGATATCGGAGTGAAGCAAGCTGCTCCGCGTCAGCCCGGAAGGTCAGTTAAACAGACAATTCGACAATCTCTCGTACTTGAAGTAAAACCCCTGGAGGTTTGGTTGACTGTTATTGATTCCCAACATGAACGACATAGTTGTGCAGCGTCTTCATAATATTTTTTCCGGTGACCGGTTACCTTGTTACGTTTAATGACAAACCTGCATATTGTGTCCGCCTTTGAATGAGGCAGAAAATTCGGACAGAATATCTAGGCTGTGTGATTAGAAAGCCGTCTTCGCATTCCTCAACATTTCCAGTTTGGTCTGTTAAAATGATGCTCCCTGTTCGACCAAATGGATATCACGAAACTCTGTTACGTAGCCTGATGCACACACGTTGAAGTGTACAAAACAGGTGAATGGAATAAGGGGATGGGCTGCTTAGTTGGAATATATTACGCATTCCGGTCTCGCAAAGCTCAGGAACGTTACTACGACAGTACCGCAGGATTCCTCTCAGCTAGTAGCCCCGGCAGTATGATACAGTACGAAGTTAAACAAATGTCGGAAAAGCACGGGACTGCGGTGATTCGGAATGACATTGGGCTTCATGTAATAAGGGAACTCACCCGACATCAGGGCATTACTTACGGAGAGATCTATCGTATGTAAGTGGTCCAGGAAGGATGTGGTGTGGCTATTACATCAGACCTTTAAGGCAGAAAAAACATCATAACTCAGAAGACTCAAAGAGATATTATTATAATTATTGACAGTGAAATTTTAGTGATGACCAAGTGCCATGCGTTCCAGATATGGTTGATTACTGGCTGAAGTCATCGACTTAACATCTTCATCGGGAACCTTTACAACCAAATCTATGCCCACGGATGGATTTTATATCCAATGTAAATTTTTCACTCAGGGAAACCACGATGGTCAAACGATTCGGGGTGCAGGAAGAGTTTTCTATTTTAAGACAATTTCATCTGGTGCACGACACAACCACTGGTACAGTTCAATCAAAAACAATCAAAAAAAATGGAATTAGAAAAAATTAAGATTGATCAGAATCTCTTCTCCTAATTGTAGTGATCATTCTTGTGTAAAATTCATATGACCGAATGAGACGAAATTTGTTTGCAAAAATGGAATGGGTCAGATGACGAGCATCATTGCTAAAAGCGCAGATATAATCTTATCTCTTGATTAAATGACATTTTCACAAACTATGTTGGAATGCCCAGTCAGAATAGAAAACTTCCCACAGCGACTATCCCAGTGAGATGTCAGAATGAATGCCAAACGAAATCGGAATTTTCGGAGCGATCGGCTGTGCGCGTGTGTGAGAGGGCGACGGGGGGGGGAGAGATTGCAATAGGCCAGTTCGTTTACCGGTTTGACGTGTGAGTCATGGCTTCTTTTGTCCTAGAACTGGAACAAGCGAGAATCAATACGCCGGCAGACATCTTTTTCAGCTGCAAGACGATCAGACGTGCCTCAATGCGAAGAAATGTTAATCGGATCCCGAGTACAAACCGGCAAATAGAAAAGGATTATTTTTGTTCGTTCGATTCCTTCTATCAAATCCTTGTCACTGGCTAAAAATAACCCCAACGGACCCGTGTGACCTACTGATAAAGTGGATAGTTGGCCATGTTACAGTACCGGTGCGTGGGATCAACGTATAGGTATTGCTATCAAGTTGTAGCAAAAATTAGTCTTGATTGAATTAGCGATTGGATCGAGGATGATATTGCCCTCTCACTGAAAATAAAACCGTAGAATAAAACGAGACATAATATGAAAAAACTGAATAAGCGGTACTGACCAGTATTTAGAATATGAATGTCAGTTTCAAAACCCTAATGGATTAATTTAAAGCCTCCCAACAGGAAATGTGGTAGAAATATTTCAGGGTACATCGCTTCATTCTATTGTGTCTGAACTTTCTAATTTTGTATTCAAATAAAGTTTGTATAACATTATTTGCACGAATGTTCAACGTTTTCCATTCTTTTGGTCGACTGTCAAGGAAGCGCGAATCAACTAACAGAGGAGTTTTCCCATAGCCACTAGAAAGTGAGCAGTGAACACGGATAAGATTGACCGCAGCGCAACAAGAATCGCGATGGCAGCATGAACACGGACGCTGATTGGAAAGAATGTTTAAGGTTTCCGATTTGTCATTGCGCATTCAGTATAATTAATTCCGTTGAATTAATCAATGGCTACGAATTACGCTGGTTTATTTCACGTGTGGTTCTGGTTGCCTGAGTTCGATTAGTACACAATGAGGCCACATGTTATTGCCATAACTTTACGAAATCCGCTGGGGATTGCCCACATTTTACCACGAGGTGTTTTTCTGACATCCTGAGCACCCCTTTATATATTGTAGTTTTCAGTTTTCCATTTTTGATCATATAGGTAAAAAATTGCAATAATTTCATTTCATCCGCAAGTGAGGAGGATTTGATTTTATCGTGTGCTGAAATCGTTGTGCAGATGTAGTATGAGCAAAACAACATTGGAAAACAGTTGTTTCGCGCATCCCATTCAGTTATTTCTACCTTTGTTTATCAGTGTGTTTTCCCCCACCTCACTCTACTGTTCCCCGGTTATTTTTCCTGGTTTACTCAAACAGGACTTCAAAGTCTTAAGTCACGGTCTAACCATTATTAGCCGTGTCTCTTACATTCCTGTAAATGAATTAGCTGTAAAGCTTTCAGGGTATCACATAACTTCCTGTGTGAAATTTATGGGGAGGATTCTCACAGATTCTGATCACCCATTGCACGCAGAACTGACATGTAGTCGTCCTCATCATTTCACACGCTCAAAATTCCGCCAATTCTCATCTCGAATTAACGCATACCGCAATTCACCCATACCGTATCTTGCTCGTCTACTCATAAACAGAGAGAGGTCAATAAGTGAACTATGTTTAACCTCGGATTATGAAATGTCACCATGCCTGTAAAAACTTTTCTCCCCACTTCATTATATACACTGTGACGGTTGATGTGTAGGATGTTTTTTAGTGAACTGTGAGCTCCAGTGCTTGCAAAAGTTATACACAATAAAATACAATACAATGCAATACATTTCCACATCTATTGCGAAACCGAGGTTTTCCGTATTCGACATGCAAAAATTAAGACATCTTGGTTTCCGCATATCATTCTTCCTAAATGTTCCCTTTTTTGTTTATCCAGTTTTCGTTACCCTTCTGGTAGTAACCGAAGTAGGTACGAATTACTGATCACGAATCTCAGTCGCAACTGAACCACTGAATCACATTAGCAATCGTACGCTGGAATCTCCTGACACTGCGACGCAGGACAAAAGATCACAAAGTAGTCTACTGAGCAAAATCAACAAAATTAAATCATATGCACAAACAGTATCATCGGTTAAACTGGTCTTCACAAATAGCTTGCTTGCATTCTTGACATCATACAGCTTCCATTTGGGCCGCATCGCTTCTGGTTGGTTGTCACTGTTGACCTATGGTTCACTGTCCAGAAACTGCAAAGCGTCGCAATGTAGTTAGCGTTATCTCGTAAACTAGGATTATCATAGTTTTCCTAGTTTACAGCACTGCCTTTGGAACTTCGCAACTGTTTACAGGTGGACAAGTGGAAGCCAATGCTTGCAGATGTCAATATCATGAAGCCACCGGTCCTTCTCATCTGTATTGATCTTGAAAAAAACGCACCAACATTTACTTTTATCAATGTTCGTTCATTTATGTCGCTAGTTAATAGTGACGCTTGTGGTATATTGCTTCACACTGATTGAATATTTTTACAGCCATTAACTCTTTCAGGATAATGATATTCCCCAGAACTGCCGAATGGTAATTTTGGCCAATGCTGATAGTAATCACCCGCATTGTTTGAATACGATTTTCATGCTGCTTATTGTTTCCAATAAGTGCATTCTTAATGCGCTTATTTTTAACTATTGACTGAAAAAATAATTTTTATCTGACTCCTGTGACCACTGAGTGATGAGGTCATAAATAAAGTCTAATTTAGGTACCGTTTTCAATGATGGTGAACGAAAGCTTGAAAATGAAACTTTCCTAGCACCGAAACTACAGACATAACTCAGCCACAACTACGTGAGGTATTCGGGACATGGTCGAAAATCCCCAGAGCGTAACAATATCACTGCGACTAGGGTCCAGTCGGCAGTACTCCCCTATCGTGTGAATCACTCTGTTTTATCGAATGATGGGCGTGGGGAGTGAAAAAGGACCCGACCGATAGAGTCCGCGTCAATGTCAGCCAGCATGCCCAAAGTAAATCGATCGGTTTCAGTAGGCATCAGACAAAACAAATAAATTTTTCAAGCTGGAAAATAATCAAAACGAATGTTTGCTTGTAAATGGGCTGAACAAATTTACGGCTTGTTGCTCGAATACCGATACAAACCAAATTTTTAGGGTATACGACATACGCGAATTAAAGATAGATACGATAAATGTGGCTTGCCTACGAATTTTACGCAAGTATGAAAAAAATGGCGAAAATCATCAGTATCAGTGAGATGTGATGCATCAACGGATATAATAGGTTTATAGATTTGATCCTGTATGCTGTCATATATGAATTAATTCCTGGTAGTATGTGTACGTATGGGTACGTTCGAGTATCGCTGTTTTACATTCAGCCTCGCCGATTTTATCACGTGCACCAAAGCTGACACACTCTGGATAATTGTGATTTGTTATTTCCACAAAAACGACAAGGGTGTTTAGTAAGTTCAGTCTTTCTGCCACTCCCTGAATGAATTTTGCAAGTTTAAATGCGTGTATAACTGATACGGTTGTATTCCTGTCATTCGCGAACAATGATGGCTTGACAAATGTCTTAAGTTTTCATATGCACTCTAAAAAGGCATCACTGCGCACTACCGACACCAAACAAACTTCGTCCTAGGCGGATCACATTCAATACGATCGATGTCATACGCTTCGACTGATTGCAGTTCGAATTTCATTGATGAAGTGGGAAGCTTTCGTGTCACATGCTCGCCACGCTTCTGGCCCAGTTCTGGGACATGGTACCGCCACGTCCCGTTTAAGCGCCTGCGCGAATTACACACAGGCACACAGAAGCACACCCTCATATATGCACAAACAAACACAATAGCAACACGCCTTCAGGCACACGCACACATGTACATACATTAAGCGAATGCAGCAAACATTTCAAAGATGCGGTAGAAGCACACACGCACGAACGTTAACACGGTCTCTTCTTGCGTGTGCGCTTGGGCGCCCTACGACATGCTCCACTTGCTACATTCTGGATCTGGTCGAGTCAGCGCAACGCGGATAATTTCGTATCAAATTTTCACGAATGGTGATTTATTGTTTTTTACATTCATTTATTGAAGCATCCGCTGGTTCATTTTCGACCGTTTATACAGCTGAAGATGGAGCTTTTACTAACTCAATTGAACGGTCCATCGTCTGTCCACTTTGTTTTTCGGGATGGAGGGAGAAAAATAGAGGAGTTGAAAGATGACCATTGAAAACCATCAGCTGAACTCATTTCTGACACTTCCAATTAAGCCATTTAGTGATACACTGGATCGTATTCACGATTACAGTAGTAACCTTAAGATTCGGGTCGTATAGGACGGTAAAAATTGATGAGAAGCATCAATTAACCATTTGACGGCCACACAACAGTTCATTTGGATGGAAATTTGAAAAATCCATTACACGGAAAATCAAACTGGCTAGAATAACACCATTTCCAAAATGGTATCCTGCTTAGATAACAGCTACGTACATTGCTAGAAATTAGTATTTATTAATGAACAGGAGATACAGAATTATTGTATAAAGGATAGTAAAAACGCCGGACAAATATTTTGTCCATGTTCGGTTTTATCATCATATGCCCAATTTTGGAGTGGTCAAAATTTCATCAAAATTTACTTCAGTTTCCCAGACCCCCAAGTCAAACTAGATGAATCATCAAGAATTAGTGCAAATCCCACAGGTCCTTTTCGGTACATTCTTTTACCTGTTGAAATTAATTCTGACCCAGTAACCTTCAAAAGGATTACAGATAACTTGATCCGTTTCTCTGTGCACCTCTGAACGATATTCTTATTTCGGGTGGTATAAACGAAGATCACATACTGATCCGATTCACCGTTCTTGGTCACTTACACGAACACTGAGGGAGGCTGAAATGATCTAAATGTGAGTTTCTGTGGGATTCTGGTTTGTCTTGGTTGTAGTTTTGATAAAAATGGGCTGCGATTCGTGGAACATATCTTAGAACCACCAAAGCCACGGAACCTAAGGGAGCTTCCTTCCGTGGTTTGTTTTCGGCATCATCGATCTTATTTGAGACATTGTTTGACTTGCAGGTGCGTTGTCATGGTGTAACAAAGTCCCTCGTCCTGAAGTCCTTGGACGACTCCTAGTAACAGATTCCAGTCCTTTCGGCAAACAGTGGGTGGCGTACCTGTCTATGTTTCTAGTGCTTTGTTGTGCGACTACTACAGTAGCCACATGATCGGTTTTGGCCATGAATACGGCCCCTATCTGCTTTGTCACACTGCGCTCGCGTGAAGGATTTCTGAGGCGACGCCCCATCAACCAGCGTCCACTGAGCCGATTATGTGGTGATCCTAGCTTACGGGATGACGCAAACCACGGGGCGACACGTTACAGTTTCCGGACAACTGTGATGAGTCAAGCTTCCTCAATGACGTCAGTAAAGTGCCTACGCGTTACAGCTTCTGCATTGGAACGTCCACCATCAAACATGGCAAGCATGATGCGGCATCATTTCACCCGAACTACTTTCTGTTCCGCATTGAGCTGATGGGGTACCCAGGGTGGGCAAACCTTACTGAGGTGGAGCTTCTCATGTCGGATGTTGCGGATTGATCCCGGTGAGATCTCGATGACTTCGCCAGCTATGCCACTGTCAACCGTGAATGCTTTTCCACTATCGCTTGCACAGTAGCAATGCTGTTCGTTGAGGTGGTCTTAACTGGTCAGTCACGTCATGGTGCATTATTCGAAGATCGGTCATGCTTCAATTCCGCAAACAGCTCAAACACAGTGATTCTTGAAGGCGCGTCGTCATTAAAAACAGCTCTCAATCGATCAAGACTCTGTTGCTACTTTAAACCATATNGTAAAACATCGTCACCTTCCGGTGCTACTGACTGAGTTCCATCCTTCCCGTCCGAGTATAGCGACCAATATGACTTGTGAATTGTTCTTGGCTGTCGATATTTCGTTCTGTGAGTTGCAATCACTGAACAATATTAACAATAGATTACAGTTCACATTTCCTTGCCCGGTCACCTGTACCCTGTACGGGTACTGTGTATTCGGAAACCTTTTGCTCAGTCCTCGTATTTCAGACGAGGTGGCGCTGCTATCAAATTTTTCAAAACCAGTGGTATCAGTTACCCAAAAATTTGTTTTCTTAGTCATCACTTCACCTATGTGCATCTTCATTGCAATGTTAGTCCAAATATTCAAGTTTCACTCAATCACCCATCTTCGCTGATGTATCAAGTGCTCTCACTCACTCACTCACTCACTCACTCACTCACTCACTCACTCACTCACTCACTCACTCACACACACGCCCGAGGATTTTTGTTGACTTTTATTATACTATTTCCATTACATTGATTGACAGATATTTTAATTCGCATTATTTTGGCGACTTAACCAATTCTGGTATCGTTTTACCTCTTACTTCAGGTTTTTAAAACATTATCGCCTTACCCACCGGATTGGATGTATATTTGTAGAATGCCACTCCCCGTCAGTGACGTATGATTACTCAGTGGTAAAATTTTACCCTACCATTTAGTCACTCAAAGTTGTGATCACAAGCTTCAGTCCAGACAGCGTTCTCCAGTGTACCATATGAAGCTAAGTCAAAAAATCGGTCAATCTAACCTTCCTGTGGTTTTATAAGCGGATTTCTGACATCAAATCTTAAAATCGCACAACTGTTGTCGATATAGAGGATCCGGATCAGGACTTCTTTGACACCGGAGCTGCACTCTCTGTCCTGAAAGTAACTTAAAAATGACCAAACCGGTTTGCGGCGTTGATCCTGCAGAAACATATCTAGACTGGACCCCATTAAATCCTTGCACAATCAGTTACCCTGATGGAGTTTCACATGTTGTCCTAGATATTTGTACCGCCCTCCTTCCCGCTGTACCATGCGAAATTTTAATTATTATATTTCGCAACAAAGTATTCACAGCTGCTAAAGAATAGCTTCAATTATCTCATAACCGAATAACGGCACTCAGAAATTTTATCCTGTTGCCTGCACTTCAGTTGTTTGGAAGGTGTTTGAAAGGCTCCTTCTCTAAATCTTATTCATACAGTTTACCGTTGGAGAACCCCACCAGTTTGCATATACTTATTCCCGATTTACCCCAGTGGTCCTTGCTTCTTTCTAATCCTTTGTTTTATCCACCTTTGAGAAGAAAAGCAAGGCTGTCTGCCTACGTTTTTTAAACTACATCGGATGCCATCCACATGACTGATGGGTAACTATACCCTTTAATCAAGTGGTTTTCAGCCTCCTCAAATTGAACTCTTAGCCAACAGCAGTTCAGCAGTTCACACGATACTAAGGCCACACAGCTTCACTGCTGTCCTGTAGTAATTGTAGTAATGGTAGTAGTAGCACGCAATTAATACGAAACAGGAATCACGGATTACGAATCACGCCATACGAATCACTGATTAGCAGTCACGGACGTCACGTGTGACACTGGACCACACTGGCATTTTTCAGCACTATCCCACGTAACTGAGACGCGAGGAAAATCTATAGGAGTAGTACTTTGTTTGTTGAAAGAGATAAGGAGGATTAAATAACATGTACAAAACAAGCTCATTGGTCATCCGGGTGTCTGCCAATCGCGTTCTACTATTTCTACCGTTGCTCTGCTTCTGTCTGCGCCGCACTGGTTCTCATTGACTGGAACAATCGACCCATGGTGTGTAGTCCAGTAGCTGTGGTACGCGCACGCTTTGCTGACGCCACCCATGAAGCTTGATTGATCGCAGTTGTCCAAAAACTGTAACGCGTCGCTCCAGGGTATGCGTAATCTCGCAGGCTGGTATTACTACATGCCCTCCTCACTAGGCGTACTTGGAGGGGCTACCTTACCCCTTCTCTATTTTCTACTCGGATTTCTCTCTTGCTTCTATATGCGTAAGATATAATAATTTGATTACTCTACCTCAACCTATCATCCCGAGCTGTTCCATAATATGACGTGACGGAAACAGAGGAGTGATCTCAACAAAGGAACCTTCAAATGAGCCCCTACAATATTCTGATGTTATTTTTTTCGTTTTAAAAAGGTCAGAATTATGAGTAACTGCAAAATACTGGTCCCCTTTATTCAGGCTAAATGGCCAGATGGATAGATAATCACCTTTTCGATATTATGGCATTATTCTCAACCACCTAGTCCGACCGCGTCAATAACTTATTCCTGAGGATCAAAAGACTTAAGTTTCACGTTTCACCCCTCGTCTCACCTTATATCCTTTTTCATCTCATAGGGAATTTTGTTTTTGCTTGTAGTTTGTCCCACTGGCTTTATGGGTTCCCTGTTATTTTGCTTGATCTGTTTATCAATGAGCATAAACTCACTTCCCAATTCCTCAAGTTTATATCCGTATGTGATCTTATCCCCCGGCAATAACTGGCAAAACATGTTATGACATACCTTTTCAAAATCTGTAAAACTCTCCCAGAAGATTTTACCCGGTTATTTCCATCCCCTATATTCTGCTCTCAATCAGTACCTTTTTTGTTCATTCATTCGTTCCGGTTTCCCAAATTTTAAAGGCACGCACTGAGGCTTACAGACATTCTATCTTTCCGTATCTCGCCGACCGTCTCAGAGATTTTGAATTCATTACAAGTAATCAGTACAAAATGCTAATTTAAACTGATTACAGATACCGTGGTTTGCCAATGGTCTCCTATTGTTGTTACTTTCCTCGTTGTTGTTGTTTTTCTAGCCTATCAATTTTATTGCTGACTAATCACCTCTCGAGTTGATTTAAGGGATTCACTGACTTGACTTGACTGTAAAGCGGCTTTATCTCCCTCCCATTATTTATTGATTGATATCAATAGAGGGCGACAACCGGTTGCTTTCTGGTCAACTGAAACCAAATACTAATGATTAATCATACGTTAGAGACATTCTCATTCAGACTTTTAACAATCATTCTGTCAGACTGTGTTTACTCAACTGGGCCAGCCGTTGTTCATCAAGTACTATTGGAGAAAAACCATATTTATTTGTTGTGTATAAGTTTCAATTTGGAACCAGAATCATGATTCCGTGTAGGAATGCGACACCTTTCGCTGACAAGTCACGAAATGAGTAATACCCACCGACGGTGTGAGCCAGACTGTCATATGACTTGTGTCATTCAGTTTAACCTAGCCAATGGAAAATTTCTTTAGTACTAGCAATACACATGAATCACAGATGAGCAATCACGATAGCAATTGATACATGAAAATGTACTAGTAGTCATCTACCGAAATCTACCGTCAACGAGAGGCACAAAAAAGGCCGTGAAAGTAGAGTTTCGTTTGTTCAAGGAAGTGCAAATTATGTGAATAGAAATATAATAAGCCAAGCATTGTAATGATTATAGTAGTAGTAGTAGTAGTAGTAATAGTAATATGCACGGACCTCGAAATAAAAACCACGGAATAGGAATCACAGGACACGAATCAAAGATGAGCGATCAAACACTGGATTACGGAAGCACTGGATCGCAATGGCACGAGCTCGTGATATCCCACGTGAACGAGGTGCGAGGAAAAGGCCAAAAGACTGGCAACTCGTAGTTCGTTTATTGGAAGAAATAAAAGCGATTAAATACTATGTACAAAAGAGGATCATTGGTTATCTAGGCTTCCACCAATCATATTGCAGTATTACTTGCATACTTATGCTTCTGTCTGCACTGGGAAAATGGGAAAATAATAAATGGGACGACGTTTCGTTTTTCGTCCCACAGAATTCATCCCATCTGGCTGCATTTGACAGATGAAGTTGAAATTTTCATTGCCGATCCGTTGACTCGTATTTTGCAACTTGGGCGACCATTGTGATATATTCGATGGGCCTACGGAGTTTATTTATCTGTGTTAATCGCCTCCTAGCTTGACCCTATTGAACTCGTCGAACGAGTAAGAAAACCAATAAAAATTCAGGATTTGTTAGGGTGAGAAGTTTTATTTTGGGACTCAGACTGAGTGTCGGACGAATGTTGTACACAGATTCGCACCCGGATGCATACAAATCATTACCTCTGTCAATGGTTACCTTTTTAGCTTAGTACTCTGACCATCTTGCCAGAGTGTGCGCGAATAGTTCTTTTCTTCTTACTGTCGCTTCATCTGACAGTGAAGATCGATCTATAATGCGGATGTCCAGGAGCGATATTCTTCTTTCAACGAAGAAAAGTAATGTTTCAAAATGTGTTTCCCTACGTGAACTGATAGAATTGTCGAGTTTTCAGACATTGGTTTCCCTTTTTTCAAACCCATTTTCTATTGCTTTGTTGGAACAAATTTAGCGCAATCCAGGGTCCGGATATCGTACGATACTCCGCATATACTTGATAGGAATGGTCAGGACATAATTGTAACAATGACAATGTATGTAAAAGGATTGTCACGGCGTTTTAACCGTCAGGGGATACTGCGGTAGGTAGGGCAATTAAGAATGCATCAACGCGAGGACATATTTAGTCAGTTTGGTTTAGGTAACCTGTAGTTATAGGAACGGATACAAGCCTGTATGAAACCTTAGGTTTATTTTAGGTGTCAAATAAAGAGAGGGATACCACACACATACACACACGCATGCACAGACACACACTGGAGCCTCAGACGAGTCACTTGAAATTTTATTAATGATCCAACCGAACTAATTAGTTCCGCAGTGCATTGAGCGATTTGTTTAGGGCTTTGCTAGCGATCCGGTTGCTACACGCATGGATCCTCTCAACTATTATTTTCATCACTTGCTAACTCCACCAAGCCATTCACATTCCTAATCGAAGTGTTATGGCGTTCTTTACCCATAGATTCCCGATATTATGCTATACAAATCATCTCCGCCATACCATGATAAGGTGTTTTGAAGTCAACTTTGCGCAGGGACAAGGTTTGTTATTTGAAATCAATCCATTTGTCATAGGAAACCACAAATGTTTTACAAGAGAAAGCGCAATACACTATTCATGAAGCGATCAGCTAATTGGAGAACCAAATTAGCATACGTGCAGCTACAGCGATGTCCTCAACCGACTGCCATCAAAATAAGTGTAGTTTTATTTTTGGTGGCTATAAATTGATGTCCACTTTCAAGGTAATCCTTACAGTCATTTATGTGATTCATATACTTATATTCTTATGGTCCTACCTTCGAAAAATCTTTCTTAAGAATTCTGAAATGACCCCAGTAATTACTTGTAGTCCTGACATTTTCGATGACCGTTCTCATTATTCAATTAAACAGGAAGCATTCGGTTACCTATGATGTACCTTAAGATCGGAGCTTGATATTGACGTCTTCTCTTCGTTGATATTCCGTGAACGCGAAAGCACATTTCAATGTGCATCTTCTTTTCCCGGTGGGATCGAATGAGATCCAAATTGGTGGCTACTTTGAACCACATCAGCAGAGCACTAAAGTACGTACTGTAAAGCAGTGATACCACAAAACTCTATCCTATCATTGGCTATTACTGGACCAGACCAACTTTCGCCTTTGAACCGTTCGCTTATAAAGTTTGGATGGATAACATGGGAATAATCAAATTTTGTCTAATAAGCATTCCATTGTTGCAATTCGGGATTTAGTTGGATACAAAGCACATTCTTTGTTGTGTAACTGACCGATTAGACGCATACTGACCTCGTGAAACGCGTCGTTCTATCCACTGGTTCATAGAAGTTTCTGCGAATACGGTTCTGGGATTGTGATGGTCATTACAAATGTGATGAGGCGAGGGTTAGTTTCAGCGTGTTTCCATTTGTCTTTTTACGTTTCAAACTTAAAATCGCTATCTCACACTTGTTTATCAACGTAAGGCCACTAAGGATGACTAGATGCGCATACGGTAGAATCTCGTTTGGCACGAGCGCAATTTTCTTCCAGCTACTCCGTGGAATAACAATTCTAGGTCCCCGTTTCAGGCATCAAAATTTGATACTCAACGACATCTGGAGGGAGGTTCGAATCCAGAAAGCAAGCTTTTTGCGTTTAGTAGCTTCTACCTCATATAAAATTCTTTTGAATCATAACAGTGATTCACAAAAATAACAGCATATGATCAGTGTCTGTAGAAAGCATTCCCTGAACTTCAGATTATACATTTCTGCCTATATATATATATGCATATACATATGGATTTCTGCCGGACCGCGCAATGTCGTCAGATTGTTTTCCATACGGTTCACGCGTCACGTAAGCAAAATCTTTCCACTAATGAACTGTCGAGGGAAAACACCGAATAGTTCGTATTGAAACCGTTGTTATACCTTTCGGTTCAACGAGATAAATGAATTCACCGTTGGAACACATATTCTGATCCATATATTTGTATTTAATGACAGGCTATTACTTTCTCCAATGAACGTGGCTTCTGTTTCACGGAAATCGTTACTGAATTTAATGCTGGTCCATAAAAGTCACCCGTGTCAACCTCTTGAACATCAGCGACGATGTTGTTGGAAGTTTCTGCTACACAATTCTTACTGAAACTAATATTTCAAACTCAAATTCACTGCTGTGACATAGAACGTACTTTAAAACACTATTTTTTTTAAAAATTTTGATCGAAACGCTTTTTGCACAAGTTTTCTGAAAGAACGCCGGGGTCCTTAGGTAAGGATAACGCTGCTTTTGAAACGCATTTGAGCACAGCACTGTCATACAGTACGCATTGTGAACTCAATCACCTTCCATCTATCTTTTTTTGATAAATTGCTTTCTCGCGTCATTGTGAAAAACAATGAAAATTCAGGCCAACACCACCAATCTAGCAATGCTGAACAATATGTATATATTTCTTAATAAGTAGTATATGAATGGCTAGACAGGATTTCCCAGGAAGAACACGACCGGTTTAGCGGTTCTTGCCGCTCGTCATGCATGCGTATGCGGTAGTCTTTTTTAATTTCATATATATATATATATATATATATATATATATTGCTGGTGGATAGGCTCGCAGCAGGTACGCGAACACATGTCGTCATCTGGCAGATGTTAGTCACTCACCGCGGAAGCCAGAATATCCAGACCTGCGGGATAAAACCACTCAATGAGCAACTCGTTACGGNCAGGACAATGAACCAGAGTTCAACAGACTGGACCACTCGAAAGCCATGCTTAGAGGGGAATAACACGAACGGCGATTGGCTAATACCTGTTTAGTCAACAATATTTTCTGTACCTATTACACAAACCCATTGATTTCTTCCAACGGATAAACCGCTACTCTTTGCCTTCTTTATTCGTCTCAGCGTCGGTAGATTTTGGCTGAATAACTNTACCAATGGGATTTTGTGTTGCGATTGCTATGGGGTTCCGATTCCTGATTTGAGTCATTTTCGATTACTGGATTTACCAGTGAACCCGTCTGACTCAACCGTAGAGTCGTCATTTTTGTTTCATACATGTTTCCTAATTCAGAATATCTAGTTTGATTACATCAAAAGTGAACTTGGCAGAATTCATAATAGCGAGGTTGAATGCAAAAGATTGGTGGTTAGCGGCAATCGGAATCGGTCCGAGTTTCAAACCAACTAATCGCAAAGAAAACGGTAAGTTGTATGCCGAAATATCCCGTCACCGAGATGCAGGCCAGATGAAAGCCATAGAATCCGCGGTTACTTCAATAAAGGGAAACAATGAGGTCACAAGAATATATAAATAGAATTTTCATTGGTCAAGCAGAGCTTCACCAGTTGGTTGCTTGTATTATTGTATTCTTCATTACACAGCTTTTGTTTGATCCGCATGACTTCTGATTGGTCGATACTATTGGCATTTGGTTCTTTGTCCAGAAAGTGTTACGCTTGGTGCCCTGACCGGAGTTTTCGAACAATTAAATCTTTGCATTCTCCATTTGATTTTGACTTATACTGTGCACCCCTATAGTCTAGCTTTAAGAAAAATATTTCCTACTGTGACGTTTGTTGTTATTTTTTGAACAGTTGAAGAAAAAGCAAAAATGGAATGCATTATTATCCCCTTGGATTCAAATATAAATTCGCAAATATTCCAATGAACGTGCAAAAAGGGAATCGAAAACAGGAAGTAATCTGTTTTCAGAAAATTGGATTAGACAAGGACGTGTGCAGATCGATCAGTCATTGCAATATTTTTAAATGGATCTGGCTGATACTTGCGGAAGGTGTGTACATATGTTCGACAGGTTGAAAAAAGGAGTCCGATAGTAAAAAATGAACGAGGAAAATCGTTCTAAAACTTCTTGAACTACTCTTGGTATCAAGGATGTCAGTTGTGGATGATTAAAACGTGAGTGAACGCGCACAGGCGGAGTTACTGGTCGAATGAGAACAAACTGAGGAAGAGATATTTACAGGGAAGCATGAAATAATTACCTGTTATGGGCACAGTTACAGTAGCGCTTAAAAAGATTACATTGTTTGCACCAGTCTTTTTCCGCAATTCATGTTTCTATGGTTTCGGCAGTTGTCAGGATGTTCTTAGGTGTGGTTCTTGGTTGCTGGGATAAAACGTGTAAACCCCATTCCCGTGTCCATTGTTGATATGGTTGATTTAGTCAGCTAGTCAAACAGATTACGGCACATATCCGCATCCAACATCCACCAGTCATTTATGATGAGTTTTGGATAAACAATCTACATACGTAAATGTCCAATGCGAAATTTCCCTCAGTTTTGAAATTTTTAATTCGTTGGCTTTTTTGACCGATCTGATGCTTTGATTTAAGGGCTCTAAAATTGACAGCTATCTCACCAGCTTCTAAATCAACTGTGCAAAATATGAGAGTCAAACAACGCGCCAAGTCCTTCTGAACGTGTCTCAACTAGAACACGGTCCTGTATTGTCAATGAAGCTCTGATGTCCCATCTGTGAACCTCAATAAAGGACTATCCTCGACCAGCACCGCCTCTTGGAATAAAAACACCTGGAACTGGAGTGGTATATCTGATAGTGGATATCACCTCACGTTGGACATTTTCAAAGAGTATTTGGATTCTCCATTACAGGGGATAAATTGATAGTCAGTCATGGACGCCGTTCTTGTTAATTATTGTGATTGTAATCAACAAAACATTATCCCGTCGCCAAAGCTCCATGTGTGAGATCACATGACTCAGTATAGCTCTTAAGACTAGTCCGGTAAATGGTATTTTCACGCGTGATCAGAATATCTATTGTTTGTACGAACTTACAACACCATGACCAGTCTGTGAATTGTGTCAGTACCGACGGGGGTTGCGTGTAGACAGGAAGGAAATTTCCGCGTTAAACAATACACATGTTTAACCTCATNGTGTACGATAATACGAACGAGCGAATACAACCAATGTGAGTCTAATGTTTATGCTGAAATGAAATCATAAACGACTTTGTGTGGTGTTCCAAACCTCTCCGATAACACGATCTAAGCAGATACGCGTTACAACTTCAGGACAATGAATCAAAGGACAATCAAAGTTTAAGATGTTCAAACAGGAGCCCTGTGGCAAGAAGAATATCAGCGGCGATTGGCTAACGTATATTTATCCAAAGAAATTTCTTTCTAGATACATATCCTTCACTCCCACTGATTTGTTCCAATAAACTGAATCATTATTTTAGTGACCTTTTCCCTGTGTCTTGTTG